>JAHHUM010000107.1:0-294373 GCA_036173005.1 Crenichthys baileyi | reverse complement strand
CCCAGTTAGGTTAAAACATTAGAGGGTCAAAAATTTATAGTTGAGGTTTTTTGGGAAAAACCTTTTTTGTTGTGTAAAATTGCAAAAAAAAAAAGTATAAAATTTAAAGGCTGGTTTTTTAAAACTTTTTTTTTGAGATTTCTGAACATAACAGTTAATTATTGTGCATTTTTAAAGAAGTGCTAATAATTGTAGAGGGTCCTGTAAATGTGTTAGTAGTTTGAAGAATATGCTTTGCCTTCTGTTCTTTGGAATGGACTTAGGGGCTGAAGCCAGGCGGCAGGCCCAACTGAAACAGTGAGGTAGTCCACCCAGCAGGCTCAATCCTCCCCCGCAGAGGCGGGCCCCCCTTCTGAAGAGAGAAAACAGCCTGCAGACACACAATGCTAACCTCCAGGTCCCACCTCAGTACTCCTTAGATAATGAAATCATTATAACACCCGCTGCTAACCGTCATTTCATGCCAGTAACACCACACTAGCCATTTATGCTGCATTAACTTAATGGTTTCCCCTCTGCAGGTGGAGAGGTCTACACTAAATTCACAGAGTGCCTCCCTCATGGCCCAGAACGCTCATCTGCAGCAGCAACAGTCCGGGATAGAAAGTGAGCGGGACAGCGCTGTACAAGAGCGAGAAGAGCTGCGTGGTGCTCATGAGCAGCTTCTGCGAGATCATGAGCGGCTGACAGTGCTGCATGAGCGACAAGCCATGGAGTATGAGGCTCTGATGGGTAAACATGCCTGTCTGAAAAACGTCCACCGCACACTGGAGTTGGAGAATCGCACTTTACAGGACAGGTCAGAGGGACATGAGACTGACAGGTTCTTTACTGTAGAAATACAGAACATTACAAAAGTATTCCCACTCTGTGAATTACTTTTACCTTCAGTGAGGTTACAACCTTGAACTTCAAAGCATTTTATTGGAATATATGTGGTGGACCTAATCCACCACATATATTCCAATAAAATAGTTTGCTGGTCCATTATCAAGTAGTGAAAAACTAGAATGGAAAACAAACAAGGTTCTCAATTTAAATAATAAGAATCTGAAGGTGGGTGTGCATTTATATCCAGCCCCCCTGAGTCAATCTGATGTCGAACCACCGTTTGCTGCAACTACATCTGCAAGTCTTTACAGCTATTTTTCTACCAGCTCTGCACATCTAAACTGACTAGAGATTTTGGTCCATTTTCTTTTCCCAAGTAGTTAAAGTTCAGATTTAATGGAGATCATTTGTGAACATCAGCTTCCCACAGATTCTCAGTTGGATTTAGGCCTGGACTTTGACTGGACCCTCGTAATACCTGAATCAGTCAGTTGTAGCTCTGGCTGTATGTATAGGGTCACACCACCTAGGGCCTAATGCTTTTTATTTTCAGATAATAGATTCAACAGTGCACTTTGACGTGTTCGAAGCTTTGGATATTGCTTTAAACTTCTCCATAACTTTCTCCCTGACCTGTCTGCTGTGTTCCTTGATCGTCGTGATGCTGTTTGTTCACAAATGTTATCTAATAAATCTCTGAGGCCTACACAGAACAGTTGCATTTATACTGAGATTTAGTTACATGTAAGTGGACTCTATTTTCTAAATAGGCGACTTTTGAATGCAGCTGGTTTCACTGGATTCAATTTAGGGGTACCAGAGCAAAGCGGCTGAATATATATGTATGCCACATTTTTTTTAACAATGTATCATTTTCTTAAAATACACTAATGTCCATGATTGTAATGTGACAAAATTCAAGGAGTATGAAAATTTTTGCAAGGCACTATATTTTTGCAAGCAGGTTTAGTCTAAGACAGTTTATGGTCCACTACAAAGTCGCTTGGTTTGTATTTATGTGTTGAACCTCTGGTGATCTTTTTAGGTATAACAACCTGCTGCAACAGAGAGCTAAACTGGAGGACCTGGAGAAAACCTTGAAGGAGGAGCAGATGAGGATCTCTCTGGAGAAAGAAAAGCATCAGACAACAGCAGCTGAATGTTGCAGGCTTCGAGATGAGAAGGACTGGTAAGAAAACAAGAGTACACACACAAATGCCGGGGTATCCATCCAACAACCATGCCACTGTGCTTCTTTATTTAAAGGCTCAACCGAACATACAACCAGGTTCTCAGCGACAATGAAGCACTGACAGCAGATCACAAGCTGCTCAAGAGCCAGCTGAACGAGGCCAACCTAAAGCACACCTGGCTGGAGGCCGACTTCTCCAAACTCAAAAAGGAGTACCAGGAGCTGGACATCTCCTCCACAAAACTCACCAACCAGTGTGAGGTATGGACAAGCATGATCTTTGCATGGTCTGCAACGAGCTTTAAATTATACTTTGACAAGCATTTCTTTCTATGACAATTATATTGCTTTGAATTGACCAACTTTTTTTTGCATAACTCGATGTCAGTGAGCTAAGTATTTGTCCATTTCTCATAGTTGCTGAGTCAGCTGAAAGGGAACCTTGAAGAAGAAAATCGGCATCTGATCAGTCAAATCGAGACCCTAATGCTGCAGAACCGAACCTTGTTGGAGCAGAATATGGAAAGCAAGGATCTGTTTCATGTTGAGGAGCGACAGTATATGTAAGCACCACAAAAGACTTAAACAAAAACATTTTAATAATATAATAATAGTACAGGTTCCCCGCAGAGTTATTGGTCTATAAGTAAAAAGGCTTAAACAGAATTTATTCCAGTAGCATATTCTTATACTGAACATTTTAGAAAAACACTCACTTTAATTTGAGTACCTTTATTCAGAATACTAACAAAAAATAGTTTGGAACATAATCACTGGTGCCACAATTAGTGGTAACCCAACTCGTTACCAAGAAAGACCTGACTTGATCTTCTCCTATAACACTTATTTCTCTTACCTCCCTGTAATCCCTTTTCTTTTGTCCATAACCTGACTTATGAAGAGCAACACACACCTGTCTTACTTGAATGTCATGTTCTAAGCTAAGAGAAAGCTAAGAGCTAAGAGAAGCTAAGAGAAATGGCCACTGTGTCACGTTAAATTCATACCACATATATTTATACCACAAATCTTGGGTTACTGAAAAAAAGGTTTCTAGACACTCTAATACTAATTCAAATGTAACCTCAAGAAATATTTTGGGGCGCGGCGGTAGCGCAGGGTAAAATGTGCGACCTATATTCAAAGGCTACAGTCCTGGACGTAGCTTTCATGGGTTGGTGTCTTTTTTTTTATTATCTTTTAGAAAATATTTTGTTAATTATATTTTATAGGGATTGTTGGAGCTGACAATTAGGGCTTCATATGATCCACATGTTTATCATTACCGCAGCATAACTGTACGCAATAGCAATATCAATTTCGCAAATAACTGCAGGTTTTCCTAATGTCGAGCAGCCTTCATGCCAATATTTGTGGCATATAAGTGATTTTATTTTTTTATATTAATTATTTCTAAACATGTATTTTTTTCCGCTGATTAAATGTTATTGAATTAAAGCTTGGGTTTAAGAAGATCGGTGTAAGATTGTGCTTTTGCAATAAACGATGGATTTATTTTCTGTACATTTATACTAGGCTTACCAGTTATTCTAGAGGGCCTTATATATGTATATAAATGCCTCAATCTATTGTTAACCTCTAGTTGACACTCTGCATGGGTCATAAAACTAACACATTCAAGCTCAGTGATTGACACAACATTTATGGTAGGAGTTACAATAATATTTTTGCGATTAAATCACCTCAGAGCAATGCTTTTTGATAATCCCCTAAAAACCTTTTAATAATCAGTTTCAAGTTAGTGTGTGAGTTCTTTACGTCTTAAGGGATCTATACTCCAAACAATAAACACTAAAATTTCAGTTAATTTGAAATATTTTAACAT
This sequence comes from Crenichthys baileyi, assembly GCA_036173005.1. Taxonomy (NCBI): domain Eukaryota; kingdom Metazoa; phylum Chordata; class Actinopteri; order Cyprinodontiformes; family Goodeidae; genus Crenichthys; species Crenichthys baileyi. The sequence goes on along the minus strand of JAHHUM010000107.1, from coordinate 290,504 downwards.
AAATGAAACCACAGTATGAAAAGGCAGCTTTGAATGAATAGTTATGCAATTAAAATGTTATCTTCTTATTGCAAAGCAGAAATATTGAATGAATTAGGAGTAATAGTTTCATATAAGAGAAGAGTGAATTATGAAAATTGAAATATTACAATAATAAATAATGTCTTAATGATTGCCTCTCATATGTCTGTTCAGTGACAAGCTCAATGATTTGAGAAGGCAGAAAGAGAAGCTGGAGGAGAAGATAATGGACCAGTATAGGTTTTATGAGCCCTCACCTCCTCGCAGGTAAGCAGCCTCTGGTAGTGACACATGCTGTGTATGAAGCAGCTTTCACGGTCCAGCTGGCCTTGTGAGATACATGTGTTTGCTAAATGTGAAGTTGCCTTTTAAGTTTGCAAATTAATATCAAAACGGAAAGGTAAAGTTGCAGAATGGAAAAACCAAAAAGATGGCCAGAAGACTAAATATATATATAAATATATAGCACTAAGATCTGCAGAGCAGGATAGAAATTCTTAAGAGTCACTGAAAAGAATGTTTGATTTGTGCAGTTATACTTAATCCACAGATTTAATTTTACCCAAAAAATTCCAGTTGAGTTTTGAATGTTTGCTCGCCTTGATTTCAGAGCCGCACAGTATATAGAACTGCATTCAAGAGAGATGCATTAACACTCCGCTTGTAAATAATCTATTTGGCCGACTGGTTCCTTGATGGACCTGGAGTTCCTTGATGCACAAACTGGATATTGATTTTAAGTAAAAACAAATACTGAAGCTCAAAAAAGTAGTTAGGAAATTGTGATGATGGGAAACAAAGAGAAGAGTGAGAGAAACATGGGAGAATTACAGTAGATATCATCATTGCATATTGCAAACAGCGATATCCCAAGTACTGATTTCTGTTCACCGAGCTTTCCATTTACCAAGCTTTCCATTTACCAAGCTTCCATTTACCCAGCTTTCCATTTACCAAGCTTTCCATTTACCAAGCTTTCCATTTACCAAGCTTTCCAGGCTGTCTCCCCTCTTGTGTTACATGTAGGATGCTTATCATTTCCAATATGTGTGCTCACAGACGCGGTAACTGGATAACCCTAAAGCTAAAGAAGCTGATGAAATCCAGCAGCCGTGAGAACGAACCTGAAACCACACACGTAGCTGCGGCTGAACCGCAGCTTTGCTCCCACGACAATGGCTCCTTCATCAGTTCCGATGGATCTGGAGGCTCGGCCTCCACTTCAGCCGGCGACTTCACCTCACAGCAACGTAGCAGCAGTGAGTATGTCGGTCTGAAACTCACCAGATCAGACCTGTGATTGTCAGAGGCAGCAACAGTTTTATCTTCACCGTTAAAACGTCAAACTTCCAGAAGCTGATTGGTAGTAGATAGTAAATCTTTGTGAACTATTTTTGGATTTGCTTCTTTGTTCTGAGCCTTGACACAGTTTGCACTTGACAGAAATAAACATTGTTTGTTATTGCTTTAAATATGCACGACTACATTAAAGCATGAATCAGCTGAGGTCTCTTTGTTAACAAGGCTCTAAAAACTCACACAAGTGTTTGTTAAGTGTTGCCACAATGTTAAATCAAGCCAGTGTTGCATGCCATGTCCTGGAATAAGACTCATTATTCCTGATGGATTACGTGTGTGATATTTCTTCAAGACTCCTAAGTGTCTTCCTTGTGTCATTTTCTTGTTTATATTTATTTATTTCCTCCTTCTACCAACCTTTGGATCCTGTTTGCCTTTCTGTTTCCCTCCCCTCCCATCACCATGTGTATTTGTCTCCTTCGGTCACACTTTTTCTTTAAAAAGCCCCTCTGAAAAAGTTTCCCCGTTTAAAGAACAGGCTGAAGGACAGAGACAAAGTCAAGTCCATCTTTCGTCGTTCTCTGTGTAAGGAAAACCGTTGTCCGCCGCCTGGTCTCAATGTGACTTATGTCTCTGACTTCGCTTTTATAGCAGTAGTTCCAGTAGTTCCTTTGCGTTATATTATAATGTCATCATGTGCTTGATAACACAAAGTGCCTTGCAAAAGTATTCCTACTACTTGAACTTTCTCACATTTTCTTCTCCTGACAATGTATTTTATTGTGATTTTATTTGTTGAACTAGCACAAACTAGCAAATAACCATTAGGAGGAAGATAAAAGGTTTTCAATGTTTTATTTTAAATAACACTGAAAAGTGTGGTGTGCATTTGCATTCAGCGATCTTCACTGGCTTGTCCCTAAGAAAATGTGCATTCAACTTACTTTGGAGGTAATAGAGTTACTAAACAGAGTTCACTTGTGTGTAATTTGATCTCAGTATATATACAGCTGTTCTACTGAAGGCTTCAGATCTTTGCTGGAGAACATTAGTAAACAAACTGGATAATGAGGACCAAGGAACACAGCAGACAGGTCTGTTGTGGAGTTGTGGAGAAATTTAAAGCAGGGTTATTTCAGAAAAGGATGGAGAATATGTCCCATCTGCAAAAACTTGGAGCTTCCAGTGGGACAACAACCCTAAACATATAGCCTGAGCAACAAATCAATATTTTAAATCAAAGCATATTTATGTGTTAGAATGGCCCAGTCAAAGTCCAGACCAATATCCTATTGGAGTGTCTGTGTCAAGACTTTAAAATTGATCAATCCAATCTAGTTAAGTTTGAAAGTTTTTGACCAGGAAGCATGTGCGAAAAATTAAGCCTCTTGGTGTGTAAAGCTGGTAGAGACATAACAATAAAGACTCTCAACTGTAATTGAAGCAAAAGGTTGTTTTTTTTATTGGCTCAGCGGAGCTAAATATAAATGCACAACACACTTGTTGGATTTATATTTGTAAAAAATTTAGAAAGTCATGCATTTGACTTCACAAATATGCATTACTTTTTCTTGGCCTATCACATAAAACCCAACACAGTACTTTGAAGTTTGTAGTTGTAACCTGACAAACTGTAAAAAGGTTCATGGGTTGTGGATATTTTTGCGATAGCTCTAGTACTAGCACTGAAAGCATCATCACAGTGTCCATCAAATCCTCTGCCTCATTTAATCAAACTTCACTCATTTCCACAGCTTTAAGTGTTTAATTTAGGCTGCACAATAAAGACCACGTCTCATAATTTAAAATAACAGAAGGCAAGAAAGAAATGCTGCATTGCAGGGAGATGATGGTCCTGCATGAGCTTTGCCCTTCCAGGAGCCAGCTGCAGCAGATTCACCACACAATATTTCTGTGCTGCTCGTATGACCAGAGGGAAAAACTCTGCTAATGTGCATGACCGTTTCACCTGTCTGTCCATTTCCTTCATCCACTTCTTGCCATTCCTTCGTCCTTCAATGTAGCCTTGAGCAGCTTATCCCACCCATCGACCTCATTTGAGGCAAAGCAGGACACTGATGTGGACGAATGCCAAGAGGACCTGCTGACCTCATCTCTTAGTATCTCCATATCATCCATCCTTCAACATCCCCATCATCCCACCACTCTTCCATCTGGCCATTTCAACAACAACACCACTGACACTGGCCCACGCGTTTCTGAGCTGTGGCTGACAGGTAGAGGCAACCAGATACTGCTGTTGTGTTGGATTACATTAGCACTAGCCCATAGAACAACACCCAGAAGCTGAAACTGTAAATTATGTTCTTGCTGCCTGGTGATTTCTTATTTTTACACTCTGCAGACAAAGATTCAAACGGCAGCACTGTGCCATCTGGATGTGAGGACAGCGACAGGCTCCAGAATCATGGTAAAACCTGGATTCCTGTTTAGAGGATTCAGTCAGCATGCAGATGTGGAGCCGGCTCAAGAATTAGACTAAACCCCCCCAAACTACAATCATGACCCTGTTTTAAATTAATCTCTTTGCTGATCACGGAGCCAACAACGAGAGAGAGGACGGCTCTACTCTGCTGCTCCCTGTTGGTCATCATTGTTTACTTACTTTTCCCTATATATCAGTAATGAACACATTTAACGTTATTCTCTGTGAACTGGGAATCTGCATACTGACATAAAATTCTCACCAGATGTTAAAGACAACCTAAAAGATACAAAGAAATAAAACCAAATAAATCCACAGATTATATATAATAAAATGGAATTAGACAGGGTATGAGAGTTACATACAGGGGTTAGACAATAAAACTGAAACACCTGTCATTTTAGTGTGGGAGGTTTCATGGCTAAATTGGACCAGCCTGGTAGCCAGTCTTCATTGATTGCACATTGCACCAGTAAGAGCAATTAGCAGGGTAAGAGCACAGTTTTGCTCAAAATATTGAAATGCACACAACATTATGGGTGACATACCAGTGTTCAAAAGAGGACAAATTGTTGGTGCACGTCTTGCTGGCGCATCTGTGACCAAGACAGCAAGTCTTTGTGATGTATCAAGAGCCACGGTATCCAGGGTAATGTCAGCATACCACCAAGAAGGACGAACCACATCCAACAGGATTAACTGTGGACCCAAGAGGAAGCTGTCTGAAAGGGATGTTCGGGTGCTAACCCGGATTGTATCCAAAAAACATAAAACCACGGCTGCCCAAATCACGGCAGAATTAAAAGTGCACCTCAACTCTCCTGTTTCCACCAGAACTGTCCGTCAGGAGCTCCACAGGGTCAATATACACGGCGGGCTGCTATAGCCAAACCTTTGGTCTCTCATGCCAATGCCAAACGTCGGTTTCAGTGGTGCAAGGAGCGCAAATCTTGGGCTGAGGACAATGTGAAACATGTATTGTTCTCTGATGAGTCCACCTTTACTGTTTTCCCCACATCCGGGAGAGTTACGGTGTGGAGAAGCCTCAAAGAAGCGTACCACCCAGACTGTTGCATGCCCAGAGTGAAGCATGGGGGTGGATCAGTGATGGTTTGGGCTGCCATATCATGGCATTCCCTTGGCCCAATACTTGTGCTAGATGGGCGTTGTCACTACCAAGGACTACGAACCATTCTTGAGGACCATGTGCATCCAATGGTTCAAACATTGTATCCTGAAGGTGGTGCCGTGTATCAGGATGACAATGCACCAACACACCAGCAAGACTGGTGAAAGATTGGGTTTGATGAACATGAAAGTGAAGTTGAACATCTCCCATGGCCTGCACAGTCACCAGATCTACATATTATTGAGCCACTTTCGGGTGTTTTGGAGGAGCGAGTCAGGAAACGTTTTCCTCCACCAGTATCACGTAGTGACCTGGCCACTATCCTGCAAGAAGAATGGCTTAAAATCCCTCTGACCACTGTGCAGGACTTGTATATGTCATTCCCAAGACGAATTGACGCTGTATTGGCCACAAAAGGAGGCCCTACACCATACTAATAAATTATTGTGGTCTAAAACCAGGTGTTTCAGTTTCATTGTCCAACCCCTGTATGTTTACTGAAATGTATTAATGTCTGGAGGCCTCTTCCATACATTTCATAATCTTCAGCTATTTCCATAGATTCTAAATTGGATTGAAATAAGGGGATTTACTGGGCTGTTCTAGTGGCTTTATTTTCTTTCTCTATAAACAGTTGTAACCAGATTTCTTGGTTGTGTATTTGGGACCATTGTCTTGCTGAGATACCCACCCTTGTTACATTTGCACATTATTTCTAGAATGTCCCAGAATATTTCTCCATTCATCTTCATTTCAATGTAAGAGGTCTGCTAGTACCCTATGCTAAAAAAACTTCCCCACATCATGGTTCCCACCCCCAAACCTCGCTGTTTGTATGATTCTTTTAGGGTGATGTGCAAAACCATTCATCTTGCCAAGCTATATTCTCCCAGTTCTTCATTGGCTTGTCCAACTGTTTTGCAGCAAATTTTAAACAAGCTACAGCATGCATTTTCTTCTGCAGTGGAGACTGGCGCAGTAAGCAATCAAAAAAGCCAAGGCAGTTGAGTGCATTACTTACTGTTTATTTTAAACAGCTGCACCTGCTAATTCAGGTCAGAGGTCTTTGGCTCTTAGACAACTATTATTTTTTTGACTCAAAAATTTTGCAAGGGGCACCTGGTTGATGGGGAATCGTGTTCTTTATACTTACAGATTTTGGCCCCGACGGTGCTCAATGGAACCTTAGCAATTAAAATTATGTTAACCATTATCTTTAACCAGTTCAATCAGTATATTTTCCAAAACTGGGACTGTAAAGGTATCGAAAGACCTATTTGTTTTTACCTTCTTTTGTGACACCTTTGCAAGAAAAACCTTTTTCTAGGCTGTTTGGACTAAAGCAGGTTATATTTACTGGCACTTATTAACAGCAGATTTATGCAATATTCCTGGCTCTCTGTGACATCCTTCACTTTCGTTTGATCAAGTGTTCAATATTAATTCCATTTATTACACATAACTAATTTGTTTTGATTTCTTTGTGAGTATTATCTGGGTTGTTACTGACATCTGGGGTGATTTTTATGTCAATAAGCCTACTAGAATTATATTTATTGAGGAAAAATAAGGGATTTCTTGACTGTAGCTCATTTTCAAAATTATGTAATTTTATATTTTTCTTTTTCCAGGGATGAATGTAGTCCAGTGTGGACTTCTAAGTGAAAGCAGCGGTGAGTTGAGCCTGAGCCTGGAGAATGAGCCTTGGTCAAACGGAAGCAGTCCTGTCCAGCAGCCCCCATCATGTAACTCCTCCTCTTCCTACCAGCCACCCAGTGACACGTCCAGTCCGCAACCCCGTACAAACCTTCAGGAGCACATGGAGAAAGCCTCTACAATGCCGACTCCTAGCAGTCTGAACTCTGATATGGTGCAAAGGCAAAAAGATCTAGTGCTGTCTCAGGACTTCTGGCTCACAAGAGGCACGAAAACCATCCGAAGGGGGTCGAGGACAAAAATGTCTCGTCGCTCATCAGACTCAGGCGGTGCAGACAAAACTAACTCAGAGCTTAACAGGGTAAGCTCAAAAAATGAAACAGCTCAAGCCTCTGCTTGTTCACCAATAACAGTGCTGTATGTTCAGGGTAAATCATCCTCAATGTCTGGCTGCCTGAATTGCTTCTCTACCCGTCTGGTGAAAGAGGGACAGCTGGGAGAGTTCAGGTCCCCTAAAAGTCTCCCTCGTGCCAGCAGTGTGATTTCTTCAGCAGAGGGCTCATCTCGACGCTCCAGCGTCAGCAGCGAATGCAGGAGGACTATCCAAACTGAGCCAGCACAGACTACAGAAAAAAACTGTACACAGGAGCAAACACAATGTCAGAGGCAAGAACAAAACCCAGACACGAGAAACAGTCAGCCTGGGCCCATTCCTCCTGTCAAACCCCCAAGAGATCCAACAGTTATTGTTCCCACAGAACACCACACATTCACTTTGCAGGATCCATCGCTTGGCTCGTCATTCACCTTTAAGTCTGTGTTCTCAGACACGATCTTCAGTGACTCTGAGCCCACCACTACAACTCTCTTCGATACAGTTGACATGAGCACAAATTTACTTTGTCCTAATTCATCAGCAGAGCAGAACTCTCCCCCTGAGAGAAAGGAAACTGCTGAGAAGACACCACAAGCATTGTTTAGCTCTGAAAACGAGCAAAGTGGGAAGACAGAAAATGCAAAAGGGCTCGACGGGAAGGACAGACTCCTCACAGTCACATAAAAGCTGTTCTCATGGTACCTTCAAATACATCTGGGTTGTTTTTTTTCAGTGTTTATCAGATCAATATAAGCACATGCCTTTTCAGACTGTTTTTTAAAGTTAGTCTCAGTAAAAATATGTTTAGATTATTTGGGGTTTTATTATATTTTACATTCTAGTTTTGTTTTTTTTCTAGCACACTAACACACTCAGGCAGTAGAGTGCTATGCTGTGCTCTCTTTATACCCAAAGACGTAACTCAGATCTGGAAAAGATGATTAACCAAACTTCACTGAGTTTATCTGCAACTTGGAAAACCAGTTACAACAACTGATTATAGTGTTTTTCACTGCGGGTTTCCATTTAAACAGTAAATGCAGATGTTTACTAACATATGTCACACAGTTCATCTCTGTCCACTTTATTTAATGAGATACAATCCATCAGAAGTGCAAATAAAAAATAATTTCTGCAGCTTTCACAAAGTTTTGTGGATGTTGTAAACAGATTGGATTTTGAAGTCAAGGTTGGCGAGAAACTTTTGCAGTTTAGTCTATCTATACACACTGTTTTTAAAAAGGCCTCTGACAAGGGATGTTTATACAGTTCATAATTTAAAGGGGGTGGGCAATTTGTATGTAGAAGTTCATAATAGACACTATTTAAATTTATCCGTTTGTTTCAGTTATGTAAAAAATAAACCCTTTTCAAACCCAAAAGAATCTAAAGGGAATCCTGCAAAGTATTTTTAACTGGATTTAAACGCCTATTTCCTTTGTGGATTAGATTTTAGAGAATGACTCTATGCCAGTAAGAAACATCTTGCAGTAGACGTTACCATTTGTTACCCCAAAACAGTCCACTACAAAACAAACAAAACTGCAGAGGTACGGAATGGGAAAAGCCCAAAATTACAGAATCCCTCAAGAATCAGAATTTAAAAGTAGGGTGCAATATAAAATCTACGTAAAGTATCAAAATAATTTACAATTGAAAATTTTTGAGAGATTTGTGTTTCTTATGATTATTTATTTTCATATTTGATCTAAAATACTTCTCTGCCCTCAAAAAAGTGAAGTTCTGACTTTCAAGACTAAATGGAACAAAATGTTACATTTTTTAGTTTCTGTTCACGGTTGTCGTTTTATACCAATTTAATAATAAATGACATATAGAAAAGCATTTTTTGTTACATTGGTGCTTGTCAGTTTTGATTTCAGCTTTGGTATTTTGCTTTAGCTATATGACTGTTCTGTTAATAATAACCCCTTTTATTTAAATGTATATAATTTTTTTTTTTTTTTTTTTTTTTTTTCCCCAAATCTTAAGTGTTTTAAGCTTCCCCCCCTAGTGTTGACCTGAAAATTTAAATTTACACTAATTTGTGTTTATCCACAGGAATTATATGATATTTATGTAAGAAAATGTGTACCTGGATGCTATTTTCCTTTAATAAAGACACACAGACTGGTGAAATATTTGTTTTTAATTTGAAGTCCTTGTGCCCGCCCCTGTGTTCTGATTGGATTGTAGATCGGGCACGTGACGTAAAGCGGAAGTTGACAGATGAAGTGTAAAACCCACACTTTTCGTGGGTTTGAAATTTTGAGGGGGGTTTACGGCCCCTTATGGGCCAGCTGAAGGGGTTTAAAAAAAAGTTCCCGGTAATTTCGACGTTTGTATCCGGGTTTTGGCCCCGATGCTGAGCCCCGGGGGGGGGGGGGCCGCAGGGGAGGAAAAAGGGGGGATCCCATTCTGTCGGTGCTCGGGGACATTGTTAACACCGAAAGACCCCTGCAGGCTCTGGAGATATCCTCCGGCACCGGGCAGCATGTCATTCACTTCGCACAGGCTCTGAGGAATATAACCTGGCAGCCGTCTGAGTATGACCGCCAGTCCCTAGCCAGGTAAGCACAGGCGATTGCTGCCATTTGTGGGTTAATATATGGCCTAAACAGCTTAATACGTTTTTTTTATTTGCAACTGCGTAGTAGGACCTGACTATCAGGTAGTAGCACCTGTTATCATATGATCAATTTATTAAACTAACCTGTCAAAGTTACTGGGACATAATTATCCGTCGAGATACTCTGTGCTTCACAGTAAATGTGTTTTGCTTTGCTTTCAGTATAGAAGCCTACAGAGCTCACTACCAGCTGCACAATGTGAAGCCTGCCATCCACCTGGATGCTTCTCAGCCCCACCAGTACTGGGGAGGGATTCAGCCTGAAAGCCTGGACCTTGTGCTCAACATCAACATGATCCACATTTCTCCCTTGTCCTGCACAGAGGTCAGGCTGCTAAATTATTTTAAGCATCATGTGTCCATAAAATCCAAAGAGTTTTAGTGTTTAACCATCAAGTCAGTCTAGAAACATGTTGAGACATTTTTCTTTTCATTTTCAAGGCATTTTGGCTGTGTTGCATAAATATAGCTCAGATGTGTATATTTCTAGAAACTTTCCATGGACTTTTCCATTGTAAACCTTTAAAAAATGCTATTTTTGATTCCATATTTATCTTAACCTTAATTAGTCAAAAATGAAATCTCAACATTAGCAATGCACTAACAGCCATTCATTTTAAATTTTAATGTTGGTCCATCAGATTGTTTATAAAATGTGTTTTATGGGAATTTAAAAAGAAACAATGAAGCTATGTAAACATACTGGGCTTTGAAGTGTCAAAAACCTACAAGTACAAATATAATTAATATCTGATATGGGTTAGGGTTTGGTGAAGCGCATATCTTTGGTCATAAGGCGCAGTAGGATTTTAACCTATGGGTTAAAATGACCCAGAGGGTTTCCATTTAAACTCCAAAATAGGGTTGCACAATATTAGGAAAACATGACAATGTGATAGTAGAGTTGAATACTGAAATTAATATATTGAGATAAATTCAAGTTATCCTTGGTTCACTTTTTCTTTATTATCATTACAGTGTTTCCAAAGTTAGTGTCTTGGTCTCTAAGATTCATATCAGATGGGGTCATACAGGAAAGTTCACCCTAGTGATCAAATATATTATTGCATTATTGGCAAGCAGAGTTTCAATACATGAAACGTAGCCTACCAAAAAATTACATCCAAGCAACCCTTATTGATAGTGATTTTGCACATGCTGATCTTGCATTAACTCTTCAGCAAACCCTAAAGATTCAATATTCAAAGTGTGCGACTTTTGTTTCTGGTAGTTTGATAAATTACATGTTTATGAACATGAATGTCCACTTCCCCTAAGCAGTTAACAGCCTGAAACACTTTTATGTTCTGCTTTAAGATATGATCCTAAAATCTCATATAATTTAATTTCGTTCTATTCTAATGATTTGAAAATTTTACTTTGTTTTCAATCATTTTGGTTTTGGATCAGAACCACAGTTATTGGGCCAGTTGACGCTACTGAAGTTGCAGAAGCACATTACCCTACAGTAGACTACATTACTGTAGCTCATTGGTTGTCTAAGTGATAATTGGAAGTTATTAGTGAAGCACCATTTCAGGTTATAACACAGTTGTTGTAAATTAACCTCTATAAATTGTCTTCCAGCAGTCAGAACCGGTGAGTTTGTGTTTTGTGCATACGAGTGTTTTGCAGCTTAGAAAGCTTTTTATTTACATGGTATTACTCATCTTTTAATAAACTGACCTGGTTTGGTTAAATACTCAGGTCACACACAGTAGGCATAAAGGTTCCCCTGAGTGTATTTACATAACAGCTCTTGAGATGCGTAGCTTCTCAGATAACTCAAGGCTGTTCCCAACCAAAAGGTTTTAGTAGTTTAGTAGTTTTCCACTTTCCAGCCTCCACTTCACGTGATGTGATTCCAGTGCTCCAAAGACCTTACTGTTCTCTTCTAGGGATTATTCAAAGGGACTGGAGCGCTGCTGAAGCCACAGGGTCTTCTGTTGACATATGGGGTAAGTGGAAAAACATTTTGTGCCATTATCAAATCCACTCATGACGTCTGATGATTAATGCAGCTTTTTTTTATACTCTCAGCCATATGCAGTGAATGGCCGGATAACCCCTCAAAGCAATGTGGACTTTGATTACAGTCTAAGGCAGAGGTAAGGTGGTCTGTTGTTTATTTAAATAAAAAATCACTATTTTTGTTTAATGATTAGTTTGTTGCAAGATGCATGCAAAGAAAGAAAGCCTCATATTACAGCCATTTCATGTAAACAAACAGTTTCATTACCATGGACTTAAACCTCTACATATCAGTGTATGATGCATTATGAAGATCGATAGCCATAAAAATGTTAAAATCTGATGCATAATTTAATTGTATTAATTTCTAAAATACTTATATAATAGGTATATTTCCATTTATTTTGGTTTTGAGTCATTTGACATGTGACAGATCATGACCCCTGATCAGACCTGAATCACTCTTAAGTGACCTACCACTGGTAGATGTTATTTATTGGAGTTATTAAAACTACACTTCCTTATATCTCTGCAGCGTATCTTGCCTTTTGTGTCAATGCTATTGGAAGACATGATACCATAGGAAATTAATGCTCCCACATTCCTATAAATGTTGACACAGTTTGATCATCAGTTAGCCAGACTGTCACAGATGTTTTTTTTACTTGTCGAAAAATGTACACAGCATGAGCACCGCAACTCTTAACCGTAATCTATATCACACAAGAGCACCACAGCAACAGAAAATAATGTAACTAAAACCTAGATATCACAGCAGTGACCTAGTAATAATTTTGCTTGATCTCATGCAATACTGTGGAAACGCTTTACTCGCCTTGGTATGTTGGATTCTGAAACTGACGGCTCTTGACCTACTTTTTGATAAATGTGGCTAGTAATTATCTGGCCACCAGGGGGCACTCGCGGAGCATTGAAATTTCATTCCCATGCGGTCAGTTGGTAAAAAGAATTTATGAGGTAACAGAAAAGTAACATAACTGGCCACACCATTGATCTCAGTATGCAAGCTCTATTCAGGACAAAACCACCTCTAAAGTGACCAACATTCTTTAAACATGTGATGGGACTTGATGCTCCCCTTCATTTCCTCTCGTGTAGACCTTTGTAGAACATGTCTTTCAGTTGGCCAGCATAGGTGGAAAGATACAAAACAGTATGACATAGTTAAAGGTTGGTACAAAATCTTATGCATTAGACGGCACCTATGTTGAGTTATGAACTGACAAATCAAAAAATGTAACACAAACACCCGCTAATTTAAGTAATACTTTTTAAGTCCTTAGTGGTCAGAATATTGTCTTTTTGCCGTTTTTCTCTTTACCCAGTAACATAGCTTGGTAATTAGTTTCACTCTCTGCTCCGGGTGCTAGCCTGCAGTTTGCTGCTTAACAGATATGTAGCTTGTAGTTTGCAAACTGTAGTTTTAAAACAACAACCCTTAATGAGAGCGATGTGTGGGGCTCCTTTTAATTTCCACACCATAACTAATCTTGTTTTATCCAATTATAAATATTTCCAAGCATCTAAATTTGTCTTTGTTGTAAGCAAGGGGAAGCAGCCTTCTTTTAGCCAGCTGACTGGCTTTACACAGCAACAGGTAGGGGAGAGGGAGCCTTACGTACTTTTTTTTCGATACAGCCAGAGAAAATGTGGAAGAAGCGGTAGAAATTGGCTGACTGACTTTTTATTTTAACAGTGTTTCATTTTGCAGGCATCCTGAATGGGGACTAAAGGACATCTCATTTCTCAATTCAGTGGCCCAAAAAAATGGTTTATTCCTGGAGAAAATAGTAAGTATCTATTTCGTAAAGGGCTCTAATGCACATTTTATTCAAAAGCTAACTCAAAAATTGTAGTTTTTAAACTGAAAATGTATAATTTTTTTTTGTCCAGGTGGACATGCCAGCAAACAACAAATGTCTTCTGTTCAGGAAGGAGAGTTTAGTTTAAGGTTTCCTGGTGATCCATCTCTAAGGAGCAGGATGGTCAAAGCGCCTTAACTTCCACGTAAACCATTGAATCATTGCCTGCATAACTTAACACACATTATTTCAATCTTGTTATTTTCTATGGCAAACTATTCTTATGTATTGCACAGTTAAACTCTTACATGAATGTTTATTATATTTATCCTAAGACAGACAGCAGTTAAATTAGTAACTAAGCGTAAGTGCTTTTTAGAGGTAGATAACAGAATAAAGAGTACAAGAAAAAGCATGACCATAGGGGCAAAACACGCAAATGTTTTTAAGAGCACATAAAATAGTCTACAGTTAATATACAGCAGGGGTCTATTTTAAATAGTACAGAATGGCTTTTACTCAACATAATGAATTTGTTCAGCAGCTTTTCTAGCCCATTTTTTTTTTCCAGTTTGCAATTCCAAAATACAATTTTAGCTCTGTATAAGTCGTCTCATAATATCCTGAAATGTAATAAAACCTCTGTTTGACTGAATATATACAACTGATTCCCATTACTTTAAATAAAATGCTGTAATCACTTATATTCTTGAAAATAATTAAATCTGCCATTGTGTCAACAAGCTTCATAATGTTTCACATGTTTTTTTATTGATGGCGTCACGCAGCCTCCGAAGCCTGCGTTCAGTTATGGCTTTGACGTAGCTGTCTGGCTGGATAATGGCCATACCGTCCTGCACCATACCCATCACCAACAAGGGGCTCTCCTCCATGGTGATGTTGGGGCAGGGACAGCTCCAGTCAATCTTTACAATGGCCATCTCTAGGTTTTTAGTGTTGAAGAAAGTAAGACCCATCTTTTCATCCCTCAGGACTTCGTCCAGGCTAAAGCGAGCCAAACCTGAGTCGAGGTCCTCAATTAGCTCCATTAGCCGACCGACAATGGCAAAGTCGCTGCGGCACAAGCTGGGCATCATTTTCCCTCTCATCCGACAAGTCCTGCATGGTTTCCGTTTGGACTGCGGACAGTTTGCTTCGCACTCTTTTTTGTTGCGGAAGCTGTTCGCATTTCCCTGGCATCCGCCGTAGGCAAAGGGCTGGCACTGTTTCATTAAGGAATTCCAGGCCCAGCGTGCCTCCCAGTTTTTGCAGGGACCCTGAACTGCTGGCAGGGAGCAGATTCCCATCCCCTCTCTCTGACAGGATGCTTTGCACTCCTCGTAAGTCTCAAAACGGTTGCGACTGTCGTCACACCCGCCACTGCTGAAGGTCATGCAGGAGCCCAGCTTGCTGTCATAATACCAGTCCACATGACGCTCCCCGCTACAGACTCTAGTGTCAACTTCAGCCAGGCAATCTGCTGGAGAAAACGGCCGTCCCATGGGCAAGTCGGGATCCTCTGAGAAATCATCATCGGCTCGGCGGATAACAGACAAAGGGTAATCTGCTTGGAGAACTCCTACAGTGTTTCTTGCGATACATGTATATATGCCTGTATCCCACACCTGGGCGTTGTAAACAACTAGCTGTCCAATGTTTGTTATGACTACATTGCCATACATTTGGTCCGGCCTCATGACTAGTCGCTCACGCCTTTCGCTCTGCTTCTCCCATGTCACATCAGGTCTGGGAACTCCAATAACGTCGCAGTGGAAGCTAACTGTTCCCCCAACATAGATGGACTGGTGGTGAGGGTTGGAGTATAGTGTGGGGGGCGTGGGGTCCTCATGGGAGGTTGTTGGGGTTGGAGAAACTGTAGTATCTTGAGGCAAAGGACTTGTGTGAGGACCAGCGAGGTAGAAGCGGCAAGGGATCACAGTCAAAGTCACTCCACGGATACAGGCTTCTGCATCCATGTAGCAGCGGTTAAAATAAGTGAGGCCATCCGATGCACAGGTAAAATAGGGCTCTTTCTCACAGCGGTCCTGGCACTTGCAGATAGGCTGTCCATCCCAGATGTCACAGATTGCCCCCTGCTGGCTGCAGATGAACCCCTCACAGGTAGCAGTGGCGGCGGGGCCAGCATCTCCGTTGCCTCCTTCCTTCCCGTCTGGCTGAGCAGGGGTGCCGTCAGAGAAACGTGCCGAAACACAACTGCTGAGGCCGCACACATTGGTGCAACATTTCTCATGTTTGGCGCAGTCCTGAGCGGACACAAAAATTTAGTTGAGCACTTGCAATGCCATTTTAAAGATAAAAGATGCACATGTGCATGATAAGCATATTTTGATAAGCATATTTTTTCATGCAACACAAAAAATAACCATAAAGATCAATAGTTAAAACTTCACACAAAGGGTTGCTGCTAAACTTTTAAAATGTCAGTTTAGAGGTTGCAGCTGATTGCAGTTTCCAATTTTTCAAAACAAAACCCATGAATGTACAAGGAACTACATATGCTTAGATCTATTACCTCTTTGTTTGCAAATGTGCTGCTGAGGTTTTTTTATGGTCTAGTGGTTATCAATCCTGGTCCTCAAGACCCACTGTTCTGCATGTTTTAGGTGATCCCAGGCTTCACACACCTGACTTAAATAAATGGGTGATTAACAGGCCTTTGCAGCACTTAATGGCTGCTGATGACATAATCCAATCATTTGATTCAGGTGTGCTGGAGCCAGGACACATCTAAAACATGAAGGACAGTGAGTCCTGAGGACCAGGACTGAAAACCGCTGGTCTAGAAAGCTGTGTTCCTTTCACCCCCACACGGTACAGAAATAAGTGGGACTCCTTACCCCTTCACATGAATACACAAACGTAGGGGCTATGGATAAGAATGAGGGGCACGGTGTACAACGAGACTCAGGTTCCTCTGAAATACTTATTGCAGACTGAGAAGAGTAGGGGAGGAAGGATAAAGTTTCCTTTTTTTCTCACAGCTACCTGGAGAAATAAAGCTATTAATCATTGATCTATGTAAAAACAGTTACTCAGTTCCGGGCATTATGTGGCCCCCAGGATGCTTCAGGCCCATTAATGCATGTTTTAACTGCAGGCTCTCGTAAGGAAGTAGTACTTTTTCATTTATCAGGAACATTTGGATGGAGTTTTGTAGAGAAAGGGGCAAGACATTACGAATCAGCTGAAATGTTAGTCATCTCAGTTTAAAGTAGTCTACTGCTCGCATTTTCTGTAAATGAAATGAAATGAAATCATCAAAAAGTCTATTTTTCCTGAATTTGCTGTTTGTTGTCTATAAGTACTTTCATAAACCACTGTGAATAGATTATTTTTTCTCTTTTAATCTTTATTTTGTTTATCTGCTGCTCAACTTTATTTCTTGTCACTGATATAGAATATACTCTTGTTAAGTATATGCTGTTAAAAAAAGGAAGTGCTGTGAAACTAAATATATATTGAAAAATGAAGCATTTTGCTAGCTGTAAGACTAGACTCTTGTTTTTAAAATCTCTAAATAACGTTATTATAACTGATGTACATATGGCAAACAACACTGAATTCCTAAAGACTTCATAACTTATTTATAAATTACAATGTTCTTTTTTATTTAAATGTTTGTATATGATCTGATTACTTGAGCAACAGGTGAGTCGCGGATCTTAAATAATAACAGACATTGAAGCAAATTGTAAATAATGAAACATTCGTTGGTAGTGATTACATGTTTCAGGTTGTGGAGCTGGAGGTCAGGTGTTTGGGAAGGAGACTCCTCATGGCTTGCAGCCAGACTCTAGCTTTGTTTGGCTAGCTACCTTAACACCCTGTGTGTGCGCCAGTGTAAGTCCATGGTGACAAAGAGAGTGATGGAGGAAGTTTTCTCAGGAAGGGCTGCACAATTGATCAGCATGGCAATATAATTGTTTGCATTAAACCTATTGCAAACAACCATTTGCAATGCAGTATTTGTTGTTTATTTATAGTTGTCATGAGTACACATGTTGCAACTTCAAATGTATTGTAACTAGAGCTACTCAATCAGTCAGTCAGTCAGTTAGTCATTTTCTACTGTTTATTCCATAGTGGGTCGCAGGGAAGCTGGTGCCTATCTCCAGCAGTCTATGGGCGGGAGGCGGGGTACACCCTGGACAGGTTGCTACACAATCAGTTAAATCTTAATTGTAACTGCAAAATTAGTGTGCAGCATTGCAGTTTTAAAGAACATTGCAGTGACAATTACGATTCAACATAATGTGCAGCTCTAGTTTTGGTACATAGTATATGTAGCTATGTATTACGGGGCGACGGTGTTGACAGTGGTAGTCGTTCGTCCTGTAACCGCTAGTTTGCCGATTTGAACCCCTGCTCTGTCTGTCTCAGTCGTTGTGTCCTTGGGCAAGACACTTCACCCTCCTTGCCTGCTGATGGTGGTCAGAGGGCCTGATGGCGCTGAATGTATGGTTGCCTCACTTCTGTCAGTCTGGCCCAGGCACTGCAGTGGCTACAATGTAGCTCACCACTGTCAGTGTGTGAATGAATGGATGACTGACTGTAGTGTAAAGTGCTTTGGGGTGTCTGGGGACTTGATAAAGTGCTATACAAGTCCAGGTCACTTACCATTTTTACCATAATTGTCAACTAAATATCAATATGTGCAGCACTGCAGTCATAAAGAAGTGCTTGAAGTGATACTTGGTTGGATGTTGTACTTCAAGTGCCATGCCTTCACACTCTGCACGCCAATAAGATATTGGATGGAGGCTGACAGCACTGGATGCCCACACCTGACACTAATGATGGTGTCCAAGATGCCAAAGTTTAAAGAGAGTGTTAGAAGCCTTATTGTCATAATCCAGTTTCCCAATATCCTGCCACCTCACTCTTAAGAATTTATTTCCTGAGGTCAAAGGTAATGTGGCTCTGTTTGTGAATTTTCAGAAAGTTTGAATAAAAATGATCAGACTATTTTTTCTAAAAGATCGTTGTTATTATTAGATTATTTTCTTGTTTACTCATAGTGACTACTATTACCAGTATTACGGTTTGGAATAATGGAGTTCAGCCAATGATTTGGACACTCAACAATGAATTTTGTGATTTAGCCTGAAGCAATCTCAAAGTTTGCTTATACCTCTGCCGGCTCTGGACACCTATAAAAGTTGTGAATGTGTTAAGCTTTAATCCATTGCATGAAATAACCCCATCACTTCGCCTCATCTTTCGGAAAGAAAAATGTTCCGTTCTCCAAAAAACCTAAAAGAAAAATGACAGGATGTCAATCTGGATAACCCCAGATCATCCAATCTATTTGGCCATCTCACCTCATCGACGCTGCATTCCCTCTCACAGGTGCTCTGCGCATCAACCCAAAGGTTGGAGTTCAGCTTGTTGGGACAAAATCCTTCGTGTTCAGCCGTGGATCCTGTCACACTGGTACTCAAAGAAATGTCGAAAATATCCCAAATCAAGAGCACCAGCAGAAACACGCGTGTCCATCTGAACAGCACTTTGTTTCGCCACCCTTTGTCCTTTGAATGCCTGACTTGCAAAAGTTGGAGGATCTCAGACATTTTTGCTTTTTTGAACCAGTAATTCCATCCCTCTTTCGAGTCTTAGAGATTCAAAAATATATATATAATTGCATGAGGAGAAAACAATTAACATCCACTTTTAAAACGCATGGTGCGTAATGAATATTCAAACGAGCGCATGCTAATTGGCCGCTTAAAAAAATTCCCCCCTAGATAATCAAGGTCTGAAGCAAAAAAAAAAGTACCTTCAGGAACGAGCGAAGGACGCAAACAGACGATCCACAATGAGAGAGAGAGGGACGCAGCCGCAGCCTTTCAGCGTGTGAATGGAGGTGGAAAGTGCAACCCCCACCGCCTCTGACCGCCCCCACGGCCGTCCTGAGGCTGAAACTTTTATGAAGCAGCACCGTGAGCCACGCAACTGGACAAACATTGTAAAAACATGAAAGACATTTCAAATAGAGGAAAAAGACGCGCACATTTTGAAGGCATGCAATAGCGTACCGGTTAATGATTAGAATGCACGGTTTGATAGAGATATATCTCGATAGATATCTAGATATATATGCAAAAAGACCCCCAAGGCAAAGGTCCTGAAAGGCCAAACAGTGGGCGTGTCGCATCATGTCCTACAAAACAACGTCGTTTGCGGTCTTTTCTTGTCTAGACATGGGTCAGTTTACCGCCGCGCCTCATTGACGCTTGGCTCAGAGATGCCTCGGCCAGGTGGGAAGGCGTGAAGAGCCCCATTTTCAGCAGGGTGTGACTCATCTTTGTTGCCGCGCCGGGCTGCAGATCCAGCAACACCCGTCTCCCACCCCCAGCCCTGCTTCCTGCTCGTCCTTTCATTGGCAGTGACCCTGCAACCTTTCGGTGACTTCTGACCGCGCTGCATTCACGCTCCACGGCGATGGCGCCCCCCGGTTGTCCCAAACTGGCCAATAACGACGGAGAGGCTAATCAATTCAGCTCCCCCTCACCCACAGGTTCTAATGCACTTAAACACCAGCAGCCCTGGACTGGACAAAGAGAAGAAGGGGAAAATTACTCCCACAATTCCCACAGTGCCTCTGATAAATGTTTCAATAATAAAAAAGTTAAAGACTTCCAAAAAATATGTCCTTTCTTGTGATTTTATAACTTTTCAGAGACAAATGTCAAACCTTTAGACTCTCTGCTCTTCTAGCTTTTATCAAATGTTTACATATGAGGCCTTTTGGGTTCTGTTAGACCATTGTTCTGATCGGATCACTTGGCATAAAGAGGAACCATGGAAACATGTATTACAACACAGGGCCGTGACACTAAGGAAGCTCAAATAATATGGGTAAAAAAATGTTAATTTGCATGAGAAGCTGCCACATATTTGACTTTTAAAGGAAAAAAAGGTTTTAGTTTTCATTAATATCTTCAAATCTTTCTAGTACGGTCACTCCAAACATTTTGCATGCTGTCTATAATTTAAACATGACCTTATCCAACACAGAACACTTTCTGAAATACCATTCACCCGTTCTCACTGTGCAAGAAAAATAAATGTTTGAATGTTCATTGTACCAAAAGAACATTATAGGCTTCAAAACATTAAAAAAATGAGTTAGACATGGAAAAAATTAAGCATGCTATGCACCAGGCATGAGCTGATCTGGTTACACCAAGGTTTTAAAAAGTTATGCTATCAAACCACTAAAATACCAGAGTGTTGGAGTGACAGAAGCTTTCCAGTGCTGCCCCTCCACCACCTGTTGCTGGTCACAATGTTCCCACCCTACAAACAAAGATAAATATTTCAGGTCAGCAACAAACAAACATGGGGTGGAAATTAACGTGGCACTTCCTGTTAGTCTTATTGAGGTTATGGTGTTTAAAAACTACAGTTGGCTAAGATGTTTGTTATAGGAGCAGTAAGCAAGTTAAAATAATAGCAACTAAATTGTGCTAAACATTTTTATTTTTCTGTTACTGTTATTTATTAGCAAGGTTGGCATACCATGAGAAGACCCATGCCTTTCAAAGGCTTATGCAACTTCACGCTGTCAATGGCCCTAAATGATTAAAATTGTTCTAAATCATCCAGTGATTACTGCCTTATAATTCTGTAATTCTGTGATTGACAGGTACCCTGATCCTTTCACTATTAAGGTCCAAATCCCAATTCTTAAGGTTACCCACACTTTACCTTATTCTCCCCATCCCACAAGTATGGGTTTCCACTTCACATAGCTACAGAAAATGAGCTGTCAAATATTGTCTTCCATTCATAATCACTTAATATCCTAAAACAAATGGAATGCTCCTCTAACTAACGTAAAGATTAATGAATCGGAGGGCGAAAACACAAAGGCCAAACCATCATTGCACTAATTTGTACAAGTTTTGTTTTTAATGAGTCAAGCAGACATCAAAACCAACCATGCTTTCGATAGTTAAAACTGTTTCACAACAAAGCGGGTAAAATGTAGGTTTAAAAAGCCCTGACATCGTGTCCTTATGAATGAACCAATGAGTGGTGAACATGAATTAAAAGTTTGAAAAACTGGGAGCTGTTCCTTCTTAAGTCCACCTAATTAGCAAACTTTAAAATGTTTTAAACAAGGTTTGAATTAATAGCACAGCAACTTTGAAGCTAGTTTTCGCCTGTACAAAAAGGCTGTAAGACACAAAAACATTAAAGCACATCTGCCAAAACATTCAAGACAAAACAAACACGAGAAGATCCTCCCCATGAAAATCACCCCATCACAAACACACAGACATGTATTTATATACAAACAACATCAAGTCCAGCTTTAAATACCAATAAACAATCTTTTGTTTTTCCTTACAGAAGGGAATCATCTGTAGTGTTAACTGGCGAGCCTTGATTCACACTAGTTGGTCCCCAGGAATTCATCCTTTACTAGATAGTGAACAGGTAACTGAACATTCACAGGATGGCACCGATGAGCCCGACAATAGAAACCAGTCCGTCAGTCCAACTTAATTTCCAAACATCAAATAAGTTCATATCTGTATTCATTTCTGACAGCTGGGAGCTCTACGTGGCCTTCTTCAGTCAGACCTCTTGAAGCAACAGCTTTAATATCGACACGGAGGGGAAAATCTCACTCCGCTCTTTTACTATGAGATCTTACAGTTGCCCTTAGAGGAAGAGGAGGATGAGTACTCTGGAGGACTCTGTGGAGTTTTGAAGGACTTTGAGCGTTTGAGACTGTTGGCTTTGCTTCCACCGCCGCTGCCACCAGAAGCTGTGCTGTTGGTGACCGAGTATGAGCGCCCGTGCATCATGACGGCGTTCATGCCGTTGGCCATGGAGAAGGACTTGAGGTGGGATTTGATGGCAACAGGAAGCGGCAGCTTGTCGATGAGGTGGACCGGCGTGCAGGAGACAATTGATCGGCAGCACAAGTCCTGAAGGCTGAAGACTGTGGAACAAGAAAAATCTATTACAGATGTATTTATCATGTACAGATTTCCAACTTCTTTAGACTCCTCTCTCTAGAGTTAGCTAGTTAGTTAGAAAGGAGGATGGAAGGGAGAGAGAAAGAAAGAAAGAAAGAAAGGAAAGAGAAATGACACTAGAAGCCCCCTGTAGAGGGTGTAGAGCTGGTCCAGTGTTCCGGCGGGGACGAAACCACACTGCTTCTCTTGAAGCCGAGGTTAGACTATCGAAAGGACTCTCCTCTCCAATACCCTGGTATAGGCCTTACCAGGGAGGCAGAGGAGTGTGATCCCCCTGTAGTTGGAACACACTCTACGGTCCCCCTTCTTGTGAAGAGGGACCACCACCCCGGTCTGCCAGTCCAAAGGCACTGTCCCTGACCGCCACACAATGTTGAAGAGACGTGTCAACCATGACGCCACCAGGGAAGGCGTGACAACAGGACTGAGGAGATCCTCGAATTACTTCTTGCACCACCTGATAATGTCCAGCGCTAAATTCTCTACAGCAGAGGTCACGGATTAGCGGAACAGGGTCGGGATCCGGAACCACGTGCCATCCAATCTGGACCCAACCTGATTTTAAACATTTATATATTACTTTATGTTGTCCAACAGTGTCTAACTGCACTTGCGCAGCATCTCGTCTTAATATGGTATAGCCCTGCGGAGCGTCTAGCCCCGGGCTGCACGTGGTGCAAGTCAGGCAATGAGCTGCTTCAGTCAGGACTGCTGCTGCTACCCTAATCGCAAAGCATTTTCTCATTTACTATGTAGATATAAACATTTATTACATTATTTCTGCCAGCTGCCACGTCTTGACTTTTGAACAGGCTCGACGGACAGCTATGTAGGTCAGCAACATTCTGGTTGACCCTCCAAGCCAGCTGGTGGCAGTAATGCACCACATCGTTGTACGCCAAACCACCAGAAAACGACAAGGAAGAAGCTATACGGGTCCTTCAACGCGGGTTGCTAAGTTACTAGCTTGGGAGCTCACGCTTGTTGATAATACAATGACTTGGTGGTGCACAGATGAGTGAGTAAAAGCAGATGGCTCCATCAAAAATACGTGAAGTGGACTATGAAAATCACACATTTAAAAGATGAATGGACAGATGCAGACGCTCTCTTACAGCACAACAGTGAGCATACGAGTCACTGTGGGTACAGTGGATTTTGAGAAAACACAAAATGCGTTCCACTGGCTGGGAAATGATCACAGAGTGCATTGAAACTGTGGCAGAAACACTTTAAGATGGAAAAGAAGGACAACTTAAGCAAAAGGTTAAGCAAATTGCCATGCCTGCTACAAGCATAAGGAGTACAGAACTATACCCAGTTGCACAGACCCAGCTCGACTGAGCCATTCAAAGTGTGTTTTATATTGATACTTAAATTGGATTGCACTTTTCTATTCAGTAGATGATTTCATGGGCATATGAATAATTGATTAGTAGGTAAAAACTGAAAAAAATCTAGTGTTAATTAAATGTTAAATAAAGATGAAAGAAAATATTTTTGTCTCTTGATTTAAAATGCTCAGACCCCAAAGTGTCTGGATGAGGGAGGGAGTGGACCTCCTGCTATTTTAATTGGGGACCCCTGCCCTACAGGGTACTCAAGGGTTCATGGGAGTTTGCCCAACAGGTCCACATGTGTTTTGTGGACCTGGAGAAGGCATTCGACCGTGTGCCTTGTGGTGCCCTGTGGGGGGCACTCCAGGAGTACAGAGTCAGGGGCCCTTTATTAGCAGGAAGCAGGAGTTTAGTTCGCATCGCCGGCACAAAGTCGGACCTGTTTCCAGTGCATGTTGGACTCCGACAGGGCTGCCCTTTGTCACCGGTCCTGTTCATAACTTTCATGGACAGGATTTCTAGGCACAGCCAAGAGCAAATTCCAGAATTTAAAATTGTACTGATCCCCACTCTTCAAAACTTCTCTTTTTTTGAATAATTGGAGCAGTTTAAAGTTATCTAAACTTTGTCAATGTACTTTTAAAAAGAAACTGTTGAAATCCAAATCTGTATAAAGCCACATTTATCTGCAAACATTCAATTATTGGATGTTTAATATTTTTCCTTTGAAATGGATAAAGCACTTTGCATGAAGAAAAATTAACAGACTCACCTCTGTTGGGCTTCCAGAACTTCTCCATCCCATGCCTCATTAACACGATACGTGATAGCTCTGTGAAGGACTCGATAACGTTGAAGTTGCAGAGAGGACTGACCTCAAAAAAGGTCATGCTGTTCTTCTCAGCGTAAGCCCTCGCCTGCTCTGTAGGCACTTGCCGCTTAAATGCCAGGTGAAGGCGGTTTCCTACTAGGATCCTGGGAACACCAGGAGCATGCTGAAGGAATAGGAAATCTTGCTGTGATTCTGGGTTTCACAGTTTCATCTGCCTATTAAAAATCTTCACTTGTTTTCTGAGCATGGACCTAAAACCATCAAGATAGTATGGATACTACAACTAGAAAAAGTATTCACATTCCTTGTACTTTCCAAAAAACTGTCAAGTAACAACTGAAGACTTCATATTAAGTAATTCAGTTTCGACTCAGTTCATTTATATGGCACCAATTTTAGAAAATGTCGTCTCAAGGCACTTCACATACCACAGAAAATGTATTTAATGGTGAAAAGGAAAGAAAATGATACATGGTTTTTAAATGTTTGACATTAAAAATCTGAAAAGTTTGGCATGCAGTTACATTCAGCCCTCCTGATCTAATGCTTCATATAGCCCCCCTCTGCTGTAGGTCTTCCAGGTTTTGCTCATCTACAGACTGCAGTCATTCCCCATTTTCCAACTGCAGGAGAGCATCTAAAACAAAAACTCAAGAAATGGCACAGATTCTCAATAGATTCTGGACTTTGACTGGGCCATTCTAACACACGAATGTGCTTTGATCTAAACCAATCCATTGTAGCTCTGGCTGTATAATTTCAGATGTTGTTCTCCGCCCCAGTCTCAATCTTTTGCAGCCTCTAACAGGTTTTCTTCCATTGCCTTGTATTTACCTCCATCGATCTTTCAATCAGCTTTGACCTGGTTCCTTATCCCTACTAAAGAAAAGCATCGCACAGAGTGATGCTGCCACCATTATGTTTCACAGTGGGTATGGTGTGTTAAGGATTACCTCTCTGCTACAAATTAACTGATGCTTGTGTCCCCTACATGGCTTGTGGCAAACTGCAAATAGGACTCCTACAGGCTTTCTATCAACAATGGCCTTCTTCTTCTCCGTCTTCCACAAAGGCCAGATTTGTGTAGTACATGACTAACAGTTGACCTTCCAACGGTCTCTCAACCGAGCTGTTGATCTCTACAACTCCTCCAGAGTTACAACAGGCATATTCCCATAATACTCCTTTCTTTGCGTCGACTGGCAGTTCATGTGGACGGCCACTTCTCGATGGGTTTGCAGTGAGGTTAAACTCTTGATGAGACTGTTGATGTTAGGTTCAATCTAACCTTGAATTAAAATTTGTCTTCATTTTATTATTGTTCCTTGATCTTCATGATGCAGTTTGTTCAATAATGTTCTCTAACAAACCTCTGAGGCCTTCACAGAACAGCTGGATTTATTACACTGCACACAGATGGACTCTGTTTACTAATTAGGTGACTTCTAAATCTAAAAGGGGGCTGAATACAAATGCACACCACACTTTTCTGTAAAAATGTATCTTGTACTTTACAAGTATTCTCAGATTTTTGTAGTATCACAAAAAATACTAATAAAATATATTGCTCGTGGTTGTAATGTGGAAAAAGGTTCAAGGGGTATGAATACTTTTGCAAGGCACTGTAGTGTCAGTAATATTACATGTTTCTCACATACGTCTTTTGTCAACTATAAATGGGTTAAAGGGTTACCTCATCAATTTCCCGGATCCAGCGATCAATCCCATCAAACGACCAGCCATTAGTGATGTCATAAACCAGAAGGATGCCCTGTCCAGAGAAAGAGTTCACATCCATAGTTTGGTTCAACATGACCAGCATCTCACTGGGAATAAGGATGAATATAAGCTCTAGCTGTAGTTTTCTGGGGTAAAATTAGTTAAAAAGCCAGGAAAAAAAACTTTAAATCTTTTAAAATTACTTTTCGAGTGTATAGCCTGTATATTATTTCCAAGCCCTATTTGAAAACGAGCTTTAGCTGTTTCACTGATTATAAGGGTCATCTTGTATGCATGTAAATTGAATATCAGGATCATGAAGAGCATGTCTGTAGATTTAAACAGTGTGTCTGCTGTAGATGTATCATGTATAAATGTGCAGAGACAGCAAGGACTTTCTGGATAAAACGTTATTTTAGTAATCAGTGGTTAGGATGTCGCTCTTGTCTTCTAAAGCATGTCATTATGGAGTTGGGCCAAAATTTAGAAGCGCATTTAAAGCACAGTAACCTGGAACTCCACAGCACAGGTTCATACCTCACTGGGGTTGTCAGACAAGTTCATTTGGCAGGAGATTGGGTAAGCACCATATATACATAGGCCACACTACAATAGTAGTGAAAGGGAGATGGGTCTGGCTGAGATCAGCTGGGAGTCCAATCTCAAAAATGACATCATTTTGATTTCATTTCGGACCATGCAGTTGTGCACAAGGTCTGGTTTAATTTGGTGCTCTGCAGCATAATGCATTAATAAGCTTGAATCTGATGGCTGTCACATAAAGACAGGAGCCTAACCGGCACCTCTAGAATATGACTGTTTAGCTATTTTTTCCAGGTTAAAAAAAACAAAACAATGCACACATTTTGCAAAAACTATATTTGTGTGAAAAAGCACATTTCAGCTTTTAAATAAATGCCTTTAAGTATGTCACTTATCCTGTGGTGATGCTGTCACTTTAAAATCTGAGAGAAACGTGAAATTGTAACCCTCTACTGTTCATCCGTGTTACAAATTCTGTACGTAACGTCACCAAAGCTAAGAATAAATGTGGGTGTTGAATTTAAATCATAACTATTTCCAGATTTACAAACATATAGATCATACAGGGCCATAGGCTGGCCGGTACACACACGGTTTTAAGAATCAGATTTGAAACCCAATCTACACCAGTTTTCATGAATGAGGCCCACTGACACGTAAACTAAGCAGGGTAGCTATTCACACCTGGTTCTGATGCTTTAAGCTGCATTATAATTAATGCAACATAAAGATCTATATTTAAACCATTAAACAAACACACTGAAACTGCTTTAAAGATTACCTGTGCTCCACGAGAGTAAGACCTGAAGATGGTGCAGAATCTGCCTTGCCCGGATGTGTCCCTGTTAAAAACACAGACGAATTTAAATATATAATGAACTTATAACCCAACTGGCCATTTAATGATGCTGAAACCCACCATAGCTCTAATTTCACCCTTCTGCCGTCCAAAAGAATAGTGGTGGTCTTGTAATCAATCCCTGTGTGCACAGAAATGACATACGACGAGTTTACGAAGATCACTCCGGACTACTAACTCTGAAAGAGTGAACAAGAGATATTTACCACTACTGTAGGCGTATGGAGACTCCACAGATCCGTCCTGCAAACTCTCCAAGATTTCTCCTTTTCCTACGTCACTGTCCCCCACAAGAAGAAATTTCAAGAGATAATCGTAGCTCTTGACAGGGCTGCTTTGAGTTCCCATCATACCGCGCATTGGATCTGGTTCACTGAGAGCTTTATAAGCTCCCCAGACACTATCTTCGGTTCGGGGTCAGGGGACAATCCGGAAGGTCCCCAGAGAGTCAGCGGACGCTAGCTTATAGCTGTTCGACGTTAACGCCGGCTAACTAGTTAGCTTGTTTGCTAACTTGGGAGATAATAACGTCTATCTCTTCCGCTCAATCGTCTATACGATGTAAAGCACTTTTCCAACTGCACCTAAATGCAAAAATATCATTATGTATCTCTACAATTAGACTCGTTTTAGTAAATAATCAAAACAACATTGGCTGCTAGCTCGCCCGTTAGCTAGCAAGCTAAGATAAACGTTAACTTTGCATTCTTTGACAAACAGGAGCTGTAAAGTTAAAATTAACCCGTTTAATCTAACTTATAATGACACTTAACCGAACCAAATGAGAGCTCGTCTTCGCTTAATCGCAAAATAGTAAAAAGCTGAAGTCAAATAAAGGGCCCCCTGACTCCAACGAAGCTGTGAGGGAACTGCACGGCAGTGACACCATTCACCGTGTCACTTCCGGTTAAATTAAATTTATCAATGTTGAATCTTTTAAAGAAACAGATTTTAAGCACCATTTAAAAAAAACATATGTATTGTTTTTGATAGCTAAAAAAGGACAATTTGATTACCAGTGCAATGGATAGCATTTCAGTAGAAAGGGTGACGGTATCATTTTAAAAGTAGTTTTAGATCATAAATAGAATTAGAGATCTTACTCAGAGCTCTTAAAATTAAAAGCAACGTCTGCGAACCCGCAAATTTTGAGAAAGCTACGAGTGTATATATATATATATATATATGTTTTGCATATACAAATGCTTTCATATTTGAGTTACTGTACCACCTACAAGTATGGGGCAACACTTATGTGACTAACACCTGACCTGCACTTCTCAAACAACAAATGAAATATAGACGGCCAGCCCTATTTCTATATTTACACAAAAATAAATCTATGAACCGCTTTATTCTTCAATAAGTTCCATCCATGTGTTTATAGTACCTAATTATGTCCTCTTTTTAAGATTTCTTAAGATAAACAATTTTTGAAACAAATAAATAGTGGTCCGTACATATAGTGATTTCGTTTTGTCCTAAGAAACCAGCAATGAAAATAAAAAACAAGTATTTTTACTTTTTATTTTTGTGGTAAATTACAACACATGACATTGAAATAGGAGTCGTTTTTCCTTTTTGTGTAAAAAAGTACGATTAGAGAATTCAAATTTGGTTAAATTTTCATTTCATATTTAAAATATGAAGAGCTTGAAATCTCTGACTCAGAAGGACGAATATTGATGTTTCTTTTTACATCGCTAAACATGCACTCAATTCTTCGGTCATCATATATTGTGGCGCTAGGAGGCGCTGTTTGGTCTGTACACATTTGCCCTCAAAGTTACGCTATGCAAACAGTGCCGGATTTAATATGCGTGAGTGGAGTAATAATGATAAATGTAGAGCAAAGAGTTTGCCAACAAATGCACAGATAAATCATGTCATCACAATGTGTAAAGAGAACAGAGAACAGTTCAGTGCATATTTAAAAAAATGTATAATGACCCAACAAGTTAAGTAGCTCAGTTACAGCATCAGACTCTAAATGCTCACGGTAACATCTGAAATCTAAACTTTTTTAACACAAAACCTCCACCCAATTTGTCCTGCACGTCCAGAAACTGGGACCTGAAACTTCACAAACAAAATATAATATGTGCCTTACCTATCTTTAAAAGGTATAAAAACATTATCCACCACTGACCTGAGAGGAGGTCCTAAAAAAACAGACTCATATATGCACTGACAGCTGTGGACAGAAGACTCAACGAAATGTGTTACCAAGAGAAAGGATGGATTTTAACACCAGACACAGCAGGGTCGATCAAATATGTTTCAGGTTTAAAATGTTTTCTTTAAGAAACATAAGTGGTTCTATTTTCTGTTCACAACAATCAGAATATGCAATCCTCAGCAGCCTCCTCATAAAAATGCTTCTCAACTACACTGCTCAAAAAAAATAAAGGGAACACTCCAACACACCCTAGATTTGAATGAATGAAATTCTCATTGAATACTTTGTTCTGTACAAAGTTGAATGTGCTGACAAAAATCATCAATGGAAATCAAATTTATTAACCAATGGAGGCCTGGATTTGGAGTCGCACACAAAATTAAAGTGGAAAAACACACTACAGGCTGATCCAACTTTGATGTAATGTCCTTAAAACAAGTCAAAATGAGGCTCAGTATTGTGTGTTGCCTCCATGTGCCTGTATGACCTCCCTACAACGCCTGGGCATGCTCC
This sequence comes from Crenichthys baileyi, assembly GCA_036173005.1. Taxonomy (NCBI): domain Eukaryota; kingdom Metazoa; phylum Chordata; class Actinopteri; order Cyprinodontiformes; family Goodeidae; genus Crenichthys; species Crenichthys baileyi. The sequence goes on along the minus strand of JAHHUM010000107.1, from coordinate 260,158 downwards.
TGATGAGACTGCGGATGGTCTCCTGAGGGATCTCCTCCCAGACCTGGACTAAAGCATCCGCCAACTCCTGGACAGTCTGTGGTGCAACGTGACGTTGGTGGATGGAGCGAGACATGATGACCCAGATGTGCTCAATCGGATTCAGGTCTGGGGAACGGGCGGGCCAGTCCATAGCTTTAATGTCTTCATCTAGCAGGAACTGCTGACACACTCCAGCCACATAAGATCTAGCATTGTCCTGCATTAGGAGGAACCCATGGCCAACCGCACCAGCATATGGTCTCACAAGGGGTCTGAGGATCTCATCTTGGTACCTAATGGCAGTCAGGCTACCTCTGGCGAGCACATGGAGGGCCATGGGACCCTCCAAAGAAATCCCACCCCACACCATTACTGACCCACTGCCAAACCGGTCACCACTCTCCACAATGTCTCCAGACTCTGTCATGTCTGTCAAATGTGTTCAGTGTGAACCTGCTTTCAGGGCGCCAGTGGCAAATTTGCCAATCCTGGTGTTCTCTGGCAAAATGGATGTCATTTTGCCGGGCTCTGGCAGTGCTCCTCCTGTTCCTCCTTGCACAAAGGCAGAGGTAGCGGGCCTGCTGCTGGGTTGTTGCCCTTCTACAGCCTCCTCCACGTCTCCTGGTGTACTGGCCTGTCTCCTGGTAGCGCCTCCAGGCTCTGGACACTACGCTGACAGACACAGCAAACCTTCTTGCCACAGCTCGCATTGATGTGCCATCCTGGATGAGCTGCACTACCTGAGCCACTTGTGTGGGTTGTAGAGTCCGTCTCATGCTACCACGAGTGTGAAAGCACCACCAACATTCAAAAGTGACCAAAACATCAGCCAGAAAGCATAGGTACTGAGAAGTGGTCTGTGGTCCCCACCTGCAGAACCACTCCTTTATTGAGTGTGTCTTGCTAATCGCCAAAGATTTCCCCCTGTTGTCTATTCCATTTGTACAACAGCACGTGAAATTGATTGTCAATCAGTGTTGCTTCCTAAGTGGACAGTTTGATTTCACAGAAGTTTGATTTACTTGGAGTTATATTGTGTTGTTTAAGTGTTCCCTTTATTTTTTGAGCAGTGTATGTTAGTCTAAATAGGTTGAATTATAGTATTTATGGTAACCTACAATAACATGTATGACTGTCTCTTCTTTTTGAGTTGTGATCCAATGTTCACTATGTTCATCAACACCACTGCAAACCGATGTGTTGCCTGGTGACACAACAGCAGCCACATTGTGTGCGAATCTGCAATGGCATGTTTAAATCTGTAATGTTTGATTCTAAATGGTGCGGTTTACACGTACTCAGTTTAAATAGTTGATTTATGTAAGACATTCATGTAACTCAGATATACCCAAAATATCACATGAGAAAGCAACTCTGATGTTAAAGATGATTTGGTATTTTCAGCAGCTGTTAAGAGTCCTCTCCTGATTGCAGTGTAGAGTTTGTCAGGTGAAAACCTGCCAGAGGCTGACTGTGGGGTGAAAATGGTTTCTTCACATGCTGGGCTTGTTCTGCTGGTGTTTTGTTCCACCTGCTCCTTTTCTCTCATCAAAGTTTCTGAATCCGAGTCAGAAAAAGAGAAGACTGTGATACATGAAAAAGAAAAGGAAGAAAAGCAAGCTTCCTTGCCTAAAGCCCAGTCTTTGCCTGCTTCAGCAGATGATTCCTCCAGGGATGGATCAAAGAAGCTTCCAGAATATCTCATTGTTCCAGTTTCCAGAGATCACAAAGAAGATCTGAAGCCTGAAAGGGGGGCTAGAAAAATTCCCAGCTGGCTTCAGAAAGTGTTATTGGGTATGCCTCCCACAGTTTCCAGTGATGAAGGAGCAACAAACAAATCAAAACTGGTTGAGGTTCGGTGTCATCTGGACAAAATATACGTAAGAATCAGGAAGGAGGTCTTTAAATCTCAGGATGCATACAAATATTTGACACTAGGAAGTTGTCCCGTGAACCATGCTGATAAAGATTACTACTACCTTCTGCAGTCTCTGAAAACTGACTGTGGATTTAAAGTACAGGTTAGTAAAGATTTAACCTGAATTCCTTGATATTCTTAGTTTACTGATTCATATTTCTCTCTCAGAGTTTGCCAGATTATTTGTCCATCAGAATTTTCCTCCACTATAAGCCAGCTGGGCCAGTTTTAAGGGAAATGCCATTCGACATTCCCCTGCAGTGTAAATATTACAGGTAAGACTTTTCCTTCAGATAATAGGACCTTTCATCCAATATGTATCCACTGTTGCATCAAACATGTCTACCATAAACGTCTTCTTAATTGTTACAGGTTGTTTTACTCTTATAAAGTTGGCTTTCATCCCAAACTGCAAGGAGGAACCGTGTACAGAGTACTCCAACCAAACAGTAGCTTCACCATTTCTCCTCTAGATGGTGAGCTTTTTCTAAATGTATAAAATACTCTGAGTACTTTCTTTTCAACAGGAGCAACACCAGGGGGTGGATGTGCTTTTAAGAAGTATTTACCCTCTTACAGATTTCTTCTGTCTTTGCTATTTTGTTGCTTTTAAATGTTTTAGATCAGTGGTTTCCAAAGTTGGGGTCGGGGACCTACTTTGGGTTGTGGGTTCTTGAGATCCTCTTCTGAAATTTAACTAAGTAACTCAAATGTTAATAGTATAGAATATTTATGTTATTAGTATTAGATGATAACAGCTTTTACAAAGAAACATAATGGCAGCTGATGCTGTTTGTCTTGTGTTCAGTAGAAATGCTTGCATATTCAACCAATAGTTGAAGTCTTGTCCATTGTTATTTTGTGTGTGAGAAACTAAAAGGTTTGGGAAATAATGTTTTAGATCATCAAGCTAATTTTAAGTTCAGACAAAGATCATGTGAAATAAAAAAAAACTATTTTCAAATGATTTCATTTATTAAAGGTAAAAGGTGTTCAAATGAACCTGGCCCTATGTGTAAAGGTAACTGTGCCTATTATTAAATCATGACTAACCACATTGTTTTTGATAGCTTTGTTCGATTTGACTAGCCACATTCAGACCTGAATGATGCCACACTTAAACAGATGCCTCCTCCACAGGTTTCCACTTTGAAAATTATCTAGAGGTGGACAAACTTTAATTGAAGGTAGAACCTACTGTTTAAATAAGGTGAAGAAAGAGAAGGAAAATCGCTTTGTGAAACATTTTATTTACATGCAAACACATAGGCTGTTTTCATCCTAGATATAGGTCCTATTCACATTATTCACAACCCTTCCAGTTTACATTTTGGCACATCCCCCGCTGCAGCAGTCTGAAATGATTTGCCTGACTTTCATTTTTCTGCAGCATCAGGAAATAAAATGTTCGGGCAGAAAATGTACAACTTGGGAGATCCAATGCACTTTGAAGCCAGCGGAAATGACAGAACAAACTATGAGGAGAAGAGGATGTACATTACAAAGTGCTTTGTGACTGCCTCCAAAGACCCCTACTCAAATCCTAGATACACAGTCCTCAACAATCAAGGGTAAATATTTAAATAGTTGAGGTAAAGTGAAATAGTTTGCTTGGGACAAATCACAAAAGTGTAATTTTGTTTGGTTGCAGCTGTATGATTGATAGCAAGACATCTGTACAATCAAAATTCCTCATTGGTGGCTCCAAGATGGTCCAGAAATTCAGTGTGGGTGCCTTTGTTTTCCAGCAGAGAGCTCCCACTATTTCTGAACAGGTAACATAAATCAGTAGGAGCTGCACGCTGCGAAACACAAGATGTGCTTTAACAATGAAATGTGTTACCTTGCAGCAATTTTATTTGCACTGTGAGATGAATGTAGGACCATCTACTCCAACTCCAAGTCTAAAGGCTTGCAATTACGATCGTGCTATTGGAAAGTAAGTTAAGGCACGCTAAACTTGCTTGCAGTAGATTTTGTTAGCAGCTGCAGACATGTTTCAGAGCAGAATTATTGAAGCTTTAGCTATCTTTTTACCTGATAATCCTGTTTGTGCACCAGGTGGAAGGAGCTCTATGGTAAGGACTGTGTGTGCAAATGTTGTGAGTCAACATGCCCGTCAGCAGAACTGGAGGGTAAGCTGGTGCACTAACACTATGGCATGGAAAGTGCTTTCTTAATCTCCTATAACTACTGGTGCAAGGCCAATGACCTCCTTAAAATAATCATTTAATCTTGCAAAGTCAAAACTCATAGATGTCTGAAACAAGTCACATTTTAGAAAATGTCTTTTTTACAATTTTTATCCAGAAGCACCCAATAATATCATCTCCAGTCACTCTTGGAAGGTTGACTTTAAAGGTAAAGTTGAATTTGACAAGACTGGCAGTCTAAGATCTCCTGAAACCATGACCAGGGAGGACCCCAGTAAGAAGCCAGCATACTTACAAGACTGTGATGAAGACTAAGATGTTGTAATGATCTATTTTAAATAAATGCTTTACCTTTGGGCTCATAATTGCATTACATAACAACACTTTATATGATTTTCAAATACAGGTACATCTAAATAGATTACATTATCATCAAAATTTTATTTCAGTAATTAAATTCAAAAAGTGGATAAGAGTAATACAAAATTCAGTTTATCAGAAAATTACCTAATAAGATCAACAAAGAGGATATTCATATAGAGAAATGTCATGGTCTGTGTTTTCATGGGAAGACTGAGTTGCCAGTAATCCAGCAGACAGCCACCGACACCCAGGACCAGTTAGTTATAACAATAAGTCACTTTTAAAGAAGCTGGCTGGTTAGAGTGCTGTAACCAAGCATATTAAAAGGAAAGTTGATTGGAAGAAAATAAGTCAGAAAAAAGTGTCCAACAAACAGGGATAACAGCAGCCTGTGTTGTTTTAAGGAGCCTTGTCATCTGCAGGTGTTGATCCACTGAGTTTCATCAAATCTAAAGTCAGTCATCTACTGGAGCACTTCAACATTGCAGTTGTTTTAAATGCATTGTATAAATGAACTTGAATTTCCCTTTACTGACCAGCTTATGGAGATGTTTAATTTTCTAGCAGGACACTGCCAGTAATAGTTTAATGACCATGGTATCACTGAGCTGGATTGACCAGCAAACCAGCCTCACCTAAACTCCACATTGGAAATATAGAGTATTGTCGAGGAAGATGAGACACCAGACCCAAGAATGTGGAGTAGCTGAAAGCTGCCTTTAACGCAACCTGGACTTAACTCCTCAGCAGAGCCACAGGCTGATCGCATCCATATTGCGTAGCGTTGAGGCGATCGATCATGCAAAAGGACCAAGTCTGGGTGCATATACTGTAGAGTACATGGCTATACTTTTCCGTAGGCCAACATTTCTGTAATAAAATGTTTTTTTCTTGATCTGTTGTAATAAAATTTTCTGAGAAACTCACATTTGTTTTCTTCAGCTGTAAATCACATTCACCAAAATTAACAGAAATAAAAGTTCACTGAACACTAACTTATATTTTGAGTTATTGAGATGCACCTGCAACTATAAGATCTGCAGACTTTGAAAGAATATTCTCAAACTATACACAGTTTTAAACAAAGGATTGGCTGCCACTCTTCGGTTGAGCAACATATTCGTGTATCAGCATGTGTGCGTTTCGAAGCATCTCCCGGACATGCATGACAGCATTTTTATACGTACAGTCATCTTCCACGAAAAGATTAAACAGGTTCACTGGTTTTGCTTTGGAGATTTCTTTAGGCAGTTCAATAACCCCAGGTAAAGGTTTGCCAATGAGAATGTGGGTCAAGTGCTTTCTTTTAAGACTTTCCTGTATAAAGCTCAGCAGGTCTTGTAGCCTACAGGCTGCAAAGTTTAGTTGCCACTCTGATGGTTTTTTGGTCATTAGAAGGTGCATTAATGCAGTTTTGAAGTGGAAGTCCTTCAGTGCAGTCTTTCCTGTAAGCGTTTTCTGTCTCCTATGAAGGAAGTAGGCAATTTCAAGAGTTTGATTATGACAGGAGTTTACAGGCAGTCGTTTGCAGAGATGTTCCAGGAGGCAGTCTTCATAGACGGTGAGGGAGAGTGCCCAGAAAGTGTCCACATTGCTCGATGACCAGGGCGTAATGCAGAAATGAGCTTCAGCGTTGAACTTAACCACCGGTTTTAAACTGAAGTTAATCTTCTTTCCTGACCTGAACCTAATCACCAGAGCACCCGGAGCCTCAACGTAGCGGATACTGAGCTCAAACTCGTATTTATGTGAGATCTGCGCCCAGGCTTGTTTGATTGTGCTCTGAAACCACCTGGTGATCTTTGATTTTGACAGAAAAGGAGTGTTCTTGGAGCACAGAGGTCCATCATAAGCGGCTGCCACTTTTGTTTTTGCTTTGCCGCTCTCTGAATGTAGCAGGCAAACCATGTCCTCTGCATCGGCGGACTGGCAGGGGCAGCCATTTGGGATTTTCTCTTCTTTCAGTAGTTTTATTTGACCACAGACTTGCATGTCCAGCAGAAGATCACTCTCCAGGTCCTTCCTGAGCAGACAGAGAAGACTATATGGTTCGGGTGGAGTGAAATGAACAATGATGTCGCGCTCATTCAGCATCTGAAAGTCCTCAATCATCATGCCTCCATTATTGTCACAAATGGTCTTCATGGCATCTATGAGGTCATTTGCGAATCCTTCCAAAAACCCGTTCTCCCTCAACATTTTCTCAGTTGAGACCTGAACACATTTAGCATACAGAGTCTGCAGAGTTTCAGCGTCAGGCAGCAGAAGTTTAGCAGGTCTGCAAGGGGAAATCCTGGCCACTTCCTGATCTGTTTGGAGATTTCTCTTCAGGTATTTCCTAAAGAAGCGCATCATGGAAATGATGGAAAATGTGTTCCAGATGTACCAGAGATAATCCCTCTCCCATTCTGCAACAGCCTTCTCCGAGGTTTCATTTTCTGTCATGCTATAGAGATGTGAAGCAGTTGAATCTTGTTCTTTCGAGCTGATCATTGCTTCTTCTGGCTTCTCGTGATGTCCCTGCAGACCGTCTTGCTCTGAACTGCTTCTTCTTACATCTTCTCCCTCCTGATTGTTAACATTTTCAGGCAGACTAATGGAAGCAGATTTACTTGTAATGTGACTGTTTGGTAATTTGTGATCAAAACTGTCGCCTTTTGTGTCTCCTTCAGCGACAGCCACATCTGAATCCAGCAGTTCTTTCTCATGTTGATCAGACTGATTCTGTTGTGCAGGATTGTTATTTATATCACCTTGAGGTCCTGTTATTTTGCAACTGACAGGTGCTGATGGTTGGTCTAGTTTTTCCTCCCCTTTCAGCAGCATCTCCTCAGGCTTTTGCAAATCTATGTCGATGGCATCATCCCATTCCTCAACCCCAGGATTGTGCCTGGGACACAACAGAAGACCTACAGCCACCACAAACACCCGCAGCAGAGTTTCTTGCATCTTCTGTACTATCTGTGAAGGAATTAGGAGGAAGTATTTAGTTAATTTACAGAGCCTTGCACAGTATTCATACCCCTTAAACTTTATTTTATATTTTACCACAATACAGCCACAAGAAATAGTAAGTCAATTATATAACATTTAATTGACCAACAAAAAGCACTGAATGATTGTTAGGGGGATAGAATATGATGTACAGTTTACCAGCAATTTCTTCAAATAAAAATCTGGAAGGTGTGGATTTGTATTTAGCCTCTCTGAGTCAATACTTTGTAGAACTATATGAAAAGATGGTATGTACCATCCTTTACACACCTAGAGACTGACATTTTTCGCCCTGTCTAATTTGCAAAATAGTTCAAGCTCAATCAGATCGAATCGAGAAAGTCTGTGAAGATCAATATTCAAATCGTGCCAAAAATTCAGAATTATATTTAGACCATTCTAACACATGAATCTGCTTTGATGTAAACCATTTTACTCTAGCTCAGGCTGCATGTTTAGGGCCATTTTCCTGCTGGAAGGCGGACCTCTGCCCCAGTCTCAAGTCTTTTTCAGCCTCTGACAGGTTTTCTTCCAGGATTTCCTCATCTCCCGTCAACTCTGTCCAGTCTCCCTGTCCCTAGGAAACAAGCATCCGCACAGCATCATGCTGCTACCACCATGTTTGATGGTGGGCTTAATCTCTTCAAGATGTTGGTTTTCCACCACAAATACAATTTTGTATATCAACTAACAAGTTCAGTTTTAGTCTTATTTGACCAGAGCACCTTCTTTCACATTTGGCGCCCTCCATGACTTGTAGCAAACTGTAGCAGGAATGCCTTAGTTCATCAGTTGTCCTGGAAACAGAGACTACTACCTGAGCTGTAGGTCTCTGTAGCTCATGCAGAAATACTATGGGCCCCTTGGCTGCTTTTCTGACTAACACTCTCCTGGCCTATCCTGTGATTTTAAGTGGACAGCCATATTCTAGTAGCCTTGAAGTTATGCCATTTTCTTTAAATTTTAAGATGATGGATTGATTGTGGATGGATTGTGCTCCATGAGGTGTTTAGAGCTTGAAATGTTGGTAACCCAACTCTGCTTTAAACTTCTCCCCATCTTTTTCCCTGAGCTTTCTGCTGTGCTCCTTGGTCTTCATGATGCTGTTTGTTCACTAATGTTCTCTAACAAACCTCTGAGGACTTCACAGCACAACTGGATTCATCATTAGATTCGGTTACACCCAGGTGTAACTAATCCAGGTGTTTACTAATCGGCTGAGTTTTGAATGTAGTTTGTTGCACATGATTTTCTTTATTGGTATCAGGGTAATGGGGGCTGAAAAAAAATTTATATCGCAGTTTACAGACTTTTATTCATAAAAATATGTGAAAACCATGCATCATTGTACTACCCAATTACAATTCTGCAATACTTTGTGCTGGCCTATCACAAAGATACTAAACGAAGTTTGTAATGTGACAATATTTGGAAAGATTGAAGAGTTATACACAGTTTTGTAAGGCATCATAAGTGAAATGTATAAACCTGGTGAATTATTTGTAACTTAACTCTTCTTCTTAGAAAAAGATGCTGCTCTAAGTTTTAAAACAATGCAAAGCCAAAGAGAAAAATGAAACTTCCTGAACAGGCTTAAGCAACTCTTAACTCAGTTCTTATCTATTTTTGTTGGGTGTTAAATTGAAAACTAAGCATTAATATGTAGAAAACAAAACATTAAATAGAAATAATAATACACACCTGAATAAGCGGATGTTTATCTCAGCAGCGGAATGATCCGGTAATGCGTGAAAAGGTATAAAGGAGGAAACAACCTTATGCTGCCACTTGTTCTGAGATCTCTTCCTATTTCAGCTGAAGGTTGCGAATAACTTCCTGCACACCCAGCCCATGTGCTCTGCTTCGATACTTTCCTGTGCAATATGCACAAAAATAAGCTTTGAGCTGACTTCCTGAAACTGCATACTCATTTCACTTTCAGTGCCAAATGTACTCATATGATGCAGTCATATATGGCTCTAAACAGACGTTTACATATACTGTTTAAAGTCAAATTTTTCACACTGTCTGAAATGATCATTATTTACCTGTTTTAGATTAGTTAGGATTGTAGGATGTGCTAAATGACAGAAGAGTGACAGAGGCAACTTTAGAAGAGTACAGATTAATCTGCCCCTCAACAATTTAGGAACGTGTTGATCATGGGCTCATGGCTTTGTAAGCTAAGGAAACTAAACTTTTGGCCTCATAAGTCTGGTTCATCCTTGGTTAAAATTTCCAGATGCTTGAAGGTGCCAGACGTTGGAACAGTCATACACAAGTATGAACACCATGGGATTCTCCAGCCATCATACAGTTCAGGAAGGAGACAAGTCTGTGTCCCAGAGATGAACATGTTTCGGTGCGAAATGTGCTCATCAACCCCAGAACAAAAGCTATACACCTTGTGAAGATCCTGGCTGAAGCTGGTAGTGAGTGAATTTACCCACATAGTCTTGTACAATATGGGCTAAAAGGCCACTCAGAAAGGAAGAACCCATAAGTCCAAAAGCAAAATAAACGTAGTTTTCATACAAACTTAGTGACAAAGATTTTAATCCAGCACTCTGACTCCTTTCTGTAGTCTGATGAAACAATTTGGTCTGAATGGCTGTTACATCAAGGAAAAAAGGGGAAGTTTGCAAGCCTGAGAACACTATCCCAACTGTGGAGCATAGGGATGGCAACATCATGCTGTGTGGGGGTGTTTTGCTCTTTACAAAATAGATGTCATCATAAGGGAAAACATTTCGAAATATTGAAGCAGCATCTCAAGACAAAAGCCAGAAAGTTAAAGCCTGGGCACAAAAGGGCCTTCCAATGGACAATGACTATAATCATACCATCAAAGTATGTGACCTCAGGGCACAAAAGTCAATATTTTAGAGTGGCCATCACAAAGCACTGATCAGTTGATCAGAAGATTTGTGGGCAAAGCTGAGAGGTGTGTAAATTGACCAAGCAAGTTGAAGGTATGTTTGGTACTCCTCAACATCCTAAAACAGTAAAAGTTTACTCTGATTTAATCTTAGACAGTGAGAAAAAGGGGCTACCTTTCTTTTTATAGTGCATTTATATGCCTGGTTTCAACTATATGTAACTGCAAAGACTCCACAGCCAACTGCAGGGGTGTTAAAGGGGCAAATGGTGAGGATCTCACAAAGGTTTAAAATTGATTTGATCCTGTAAAGGCTGCCATGTTTATATTAACTGTTTGGAGGCATGCTAACCAATTAGTTTTAAAGCCTGTGATGTTCTTAAACAAGCTCTGAGGGTTTTAGATCAAAAATCAATTGAAATGAATCCTTATAAAATCAGGAAAAAACTGTACATTTTTAAAAATAGTTTTATAAATCAATATTTTATATAAGTGACTTTGAGTTAAATGCCTTGTTCCAGTGATTTTACAACCAACTACAGTAGGTTTTAAGGAGAACTGGTAAAAGAGACTGTTACAACAAGATGCAAAGATGTTGTTTTCCAACAGTATTAGAGGTAACTAATTTGAGTGTTTTTAGTTTAATTTGACCATTTTCATAATTTTAGTTTGAGGGTTTGTTTTTGTATCATTTCCATGTTCGTGTGTTTTACTCATTTTATGGATCATTTTAAAAATTGCTGATTACATTTTTAAAGCAGTGGGTCTTCATAGCCGTTGGCTAGTGGGAAAATGGAAAGGACAATGGCTGTTTTTTTTAATATAACCCTGTTTTATCTTCTGTCCCTGATTACATAAATTCATGGTATACAAACATCTGAGTCAGTGAAAGAATTTCACTGGTGTTGACAATAAGTATCAGGTTGCAGACAGAGCTAAGTGCATTAAACGGCTGGTGTTCATGAACCGCTGCCTTTTATCCTCTTGTGGGCTTCCAACTGGTTAGTCAAGCTTTAATTCAGCATGTGGGTCCAAATGTATTGAAAGGGCTGTGTGCAATAAAGAAAAACACTATTATAACATTTTGCACAATTATCTCTTCTCCAAGCAATTGGAAACAGATTCACCCTCTACCTATGTGACTGCAACCAAATTCTCCATCTAAAGCCACAGAGATTTGAATAGTTTGAAAGCTTGTTTGCATGTCTGACTTGTTGTAGCTTCACAGGAACAATACAGGCACTCTCGCTGATCAGATATTTTAGATTGACATACAAACAGTCTGCTTTTCATATATTAAACATATCTTAAAGTAAAAAGGGGCTAAATAAACTATGTAAGAGTATTCACAGGCTTTATCAGGTTTACCTTTGAGAGAGTCTCTCTTTCCTCAAATCGTTGTAACCCAGTGAAAGGTGGGGCTTGTGACAGGAGCTTAGGTCAGTTTTGACTATCGCCGGAGAAGCACTTAGCAGTCAGCCAGGTGTGTATGCTGGGTATAAACAGAGCTACAAGTCATCCACTATGGACATTATATGACTTCTTATATGACTTGTTTTCTTTTCATCTGTTTATCCGAAAGTAAATAACAAGGTAAGTGAAGTTAATTTCAGAACAATATCCTCGATTATGTGTATCTACACATTGAACTAAATCTCTGCCTAAGTCTGCCTTAAGGTTGATTGCTGGATAAGAAGTAATTATAAATGTTTTATAAATAAATTGTATACAGTTTTTCTCACTGCTGCATTAGTGTCTGCAAGTCAAAATGTATTTTATATTATTGTTTAGTTCATGGTTATAAACAAATTTTAAATTTTAATTGAAACTTTGGGGATCTGAAGACTAGTTGATAGAATACACCTAATGACCACTTTATTAGGTACACTTGTTTAGTTGCTTGTTAACACAGATACTGGATCAGCCAATCACATGTGAACAACTCAGAGCATTGAGGCATATATACCCTAGCAAAAACTGCTGATTTACAGGGATTTTTATTCACAACCATCTCCCAGGTTTACTGAGAATGGTCCAAAATAAAGGGGACATATCCAGTGATATGATTGTCCAGTCTGGACAAATATGTCATGTCGATGTCAGAGAAGAACAATTGGACTGGTTCAAGAAGATAGAAAGGCAACAGTAACAAAAATAGCCTCTGATTACAACCAAGGTTTGTTGGATACCATCTTTGAATAGATTATACTTGGACTCTTGAAGCAAGTGGACTACAGCAGCAGAAGACCAAACCAGGTGCCACTCCTGTCAGGAAACAACAGGGAACTGAAGTTACAATTTTCACAGGTTTACCAAAACTGGTCCATGGACAAATTGGTTCAATGAGTCTTGATATTTGCTTCGACATTTAAATAGCATTTTCAGAATTTGGTGTCAACAACATGAAAGCATCCTTCCTGCCTTGTATCACTGCTTCAGCATGGGGGTGATGGTGGTATAAAGGTATGGGGGATTGTTCTTGGCACACTTGGAGCGCCTTAGTACCAGCTGAGCATTGTTCAAATGCCACAGCCTATGTGTATAAACCAAACTGGTTTCTTGAACATGACAATGAGTTCACTGCACTCTAATGGCCTCCACAGTCACCAGATCTCAATCTAATAGAGCAACTTTGAGATGTAGGGAAACGAGGAACTCTGCATCATGGATGTGCAGCTGACATATCTGCAGCAGCTGCATGAAGCTGTCTGGTCAATATGGACCAAAATCTCAGAGGAATTTTTGGACTCCTTTTTAAGTATATGCCATGACGAATTAAGGTGGTTCTATGGGGCAAAAGTGCATCAAATTTAGTACTAGCAATGTATAGATAATAAAGTAAGTATTTTTTAACATCCATTTAGGGTTACTTCTTTCAAAAGATTTTTTAACGTTAACGTTTTTTTATCTCAAATGAGAAATCTTTGTAAAATAACCCAAAAATGAAGAAGCAACGCTGCCTTTTTACCACTTTTTAAATTATCCTTTTTAAACACATTTTTCCAGAAATTTCACTACCTGTAAGCCAAAGGGTCAACCCCATCTCCCAAGATGGATAAGTTTCGTATGATGTTCCAGTTCCTCCAGTCCAACCAGGAGTCTTTTATGAATGGGATTTGTGGCATCATGGCACTAGCAAGTGCCCAGATGTACTCTACCTTTGAGTTCAGCTGCCCCTGCATGCCAGAGTACAACTACACCTACGGCATCGGGCTGCTTCTCATCCCTCCCATATGGTTCTTCATGTTGGGTTTTGTCTTGAACAATAATGTGTCTGTGCTCGCCGAAGAGTGGAAAAGACCCACTGGGAAACGGATGAAGGATCCAACGATTCTGCGATACATGTTATGTTCAATCACCCAGAGATCTTTAATCGCCCCTGCACTGTGGGTGTCAGTTACCCTCATGGACGGGAAGAGCTTCATCTGTGCTTTCAGCACCAACTTAGATATTGAAAAGTTTGGGAATTCAAGCTTTATTAAAGAGATGTCAGAGACAGAGAGGATTCGACTGCTGGCCAGGATTCCCTGCGAAGACCTGTTTGAGCATAAGGAATTAAGGGTGGCAGCAACACGATACATCAAGTGTATATCACAGGTCAGTTATTTTTATTTTTACTTTTTCTCAGAATAAAACACACAAAGATGAGTACTGTGAGATAATTTGGTCTACAGAGTGATTGATAATAAAGATATAAGGCTGTAGTTTTGCCTTCTCTGAATTAAACGGAATAAAAATCTATTTATTTAGCACCTTTCAAGACATGAAATCACAAAATATATAATCAAAAGAAAACAAAACATTAAGCATCAGTTAACAAAAAGAACTAGAAAGATTGTTTTTCCAAGTTTCCAGTTGGAAAAACAAAACCTTGCTAGAATTTGGAACTCCAACTGGGAATCTCTGAGCTTACCAAGCAACCCTGAATTCAGTGTCCAGTATGGATGTAAATGTACAGAATGTGGTGAAAATTTTCAGTAAAAGTTCTTCATCATGTAAAGGTTTCTATCTCACTGACACACGTAGTGCTGGAAATATCCTCCAGTGAAAATTTTCCTTCTGTATTTCAATTCATAAACTTGAGAGAAATAGATTATTTTCGCCTTGTTCTGCTAACAGTAGTTAGCACCAAAACAAATATCTAATCCCGCTGTTTTCCGACTTGCAACTTAAGCATTCTCAGTTTGGGTGTAATGTTTTTTTTTTAGCTCCAAGCTCTGATTTCATGTCAAATTGAACACAACATCAGCTGCTTTACTTAAATACCAATAGTAGAGTCCATAGATATCAAGCTTAGCAGTAGCGAGGTCTCCCTCCCACCAAGGATGCTTTCTGATCCTTTGTTTTAATGGTGCCTTCCCTCTGTATTCGCAAGTCTGATTTTCTGAGTTCCCAATGAGAAAGTGAACAAGTAGCCATGGACTGCCATTTTGTCTCTTCCTACTTTCCTCTGCACCTGTAAACAAGCCATTTTGTGCCCATTTACTTCACAATTATGTATTAGTCTATTTCACTTGGAAATTAAATAGTTTCAATTAATTATTGCCATAAAAATCATACTTAAATGTCTTGCAGAAATTAGTTTAGTTGCTTATAATACCCTGTTTTCATTGATTGTGGTTTTCATCCCTATTTGGGTCAGTTAAAGTATTTGGAATATGACAGATTATGGCCCAAGATCAAAATTAAAATAACTCTGAGTGACCTTCTGCTGGTAGATATTATTTACTGGAGTCAAAAACCACAATTCCATTCAGTAGACTGTGAGTAGATTATATGAAATTGCTTTGTGTTAAAGTAGGTACAAATATTGAATATCAAATGGAGACATGCTGTACCTACCTTTCAAAATAGGTACAACATGTCTCCAAGGTGGGATGGAATTCATGCAAGGTTGGTACCAAACCTCCTGTGAAAGACAGTTCCTTTCTGTACAAGAAAAACTTAAGAAAGATATAAAACGACCAAAACTACAAAAATACAAAATGATGACGTTGAAAGAAGACCTGCACCCTTCTTGTTCCCACTGAGGCCATATGATTGTCTTAGCATGAATGTAAATGAGCTTCTGTTTTTTTAAGTAAACACAACCAAGAGTCAAAATGACAAAACTGTTAGGTAGGTTATCTTTAAGAATCAGCTGATTCCCTCAGCTGTTGGTATGAGTACTTGGAAACTGTACTTTGGAAATCTAAAGATTAACTAATTTCTTTACTATTAATATTTTATGCTACTTTATTGTCAGTTCATAAACATATTGCTTTTTGCAGGTTTTTCTATGTTTTAATAAAATGGGGGCGAATGCGGCCCCAGTATCTGTAACGCTCTAGCAGCTGCCTTGATTAACAGTTCATAGCAGCATTTTAACTTCCTCACAAGAAAATTTTAACGTTTTCCTTATGAGATTCCTCACTGGTTTCATTTAGGACTTTTATGATGTTGTTTATTTCATAAATCCTGAAATGTTTTGTGCATGAAACTGGGACCTATTCCAGTCTTCTCATATAACACCCACAGCGTTGCTGAGGTCTTTGAGTAGCCTCAGGGCAATAATGCAGGCCCAGAAGTTATATATCTTGTAAAAGAAATGTTTGAAATAGAAATCCAATTGTTGAGCCGTGAAGGTTGCAGGGTGTAAATGTGTTTTTTCGACTTTAGCAAGATTATGACTCAAGATTAACAGGAAATCTGTCACAAGCACCCATGCAGTCTGTTTGCCATAGTTTCTTTGTCTCCTAACACATTTGTCTTCACTGTGAATAATGTAATAATCTTTGAACTTTATAGGCGTGTGGGTGGATTTTTCTACTCATGATAACCTTCACTGCCTTCCTCATCCGGGCAATCAGACCGTGCTTCACCCAAGCCGCTTTCCTCAAAACCAAATACTGGTCCCATTACATCGACATCGAACGCAAGATGTTCGATGAGACCTGCAAGGAGCATGCAAAGAGCTTTGCCAAAGTATGCATCCACCAGTACTTTGAGAACATCAGTGGAGAGATGCAGAGCCTCCACCACCATCACTCCGGCAAGGATGGCGGTGGAGACGAAGAAGAGGACAAGAGAAGCGATGAAGAAAGGCTGCTGGGAATCAGGGCTCAGGATGACATGAACAAGGTTTTGTGGAACTGGCACACATGTAAGCCAGCTCTGGCTCTGAGAAAGGACCAGATGGATGGTGAAAACAATAGCAAGCTGACTGGAAAAATAAACGGGGCATTTAATGGGTTTGCAAACGGTCACACCCATGGGACAGAAAAGAAGGAATGGGCAGTGTATTACAGTAAGGTTTGAAGCCCACTAAGATAAAACACTTGCAAATAAGCTGTCAGTTACTACATTCCCGAGGTGTGGCATTTATTTTGTTCCTTCTTCATAGAAATTAAAATAAAAAATGTCATGTACAGTACTCTGACAAAGTCTTGAGTCATTGCTCATTTCTTTAGATTTTGCTTCCAATCAATTAGACTTCCTTTTAAATCCTTTAAGGTTATGTTGGTCAAACTTCCTTACAGATTTCTGAAGGTTTTTCAGAGATTTTCTTTCAACTCTGGCTGCCTTCTCCTCCATTTCATTTCAGTACCTGACCTTTTCAGAGGAATTTCTTCTGTTAAACCGCGTCACTCTGACCTATGTATCATTAAGGCATGTAAGGTCTCTAAATTCAAGGAATTAACGAGGTTCTGTCAACACAGAAAAGAAACTTAACAGAGAATACATACTACATATATATATATTTATATATATTTACATATATATATATATATATTTAATTTATATTACACATAACCACAGCTTTACACTCAGATCTAGTCTTATTCCAACGCATGAGCAGATTTCTAACAGGGTAACTTATGTAAATTGTTGTGCAAGTTTCTTCAGGACAAGCAACCCCTGCTTTATCAGACCAACTAATGCAAAGAAAAAATAGAAGCCTAAACCTTAACTTAAAAACTATTGAAACCTTGGTGTCAGAGTTAACAAACTTTGATGCAGACCAAAGACACGCACTGAAGAAAACAGCCTCAGAATAAACAGAGAGGCCCAGAGATGGTTATATCATAATTTGTGGCAGCATTGTCCCAAATCGTCGTTTCATAAATGCAGTGGAGTCTTTAATATTTCTTTGTGGTAAAAGGTTGAAAGAACAAACATCTTTATAATTCAACAAGTGTTCAAATCTGTGACATCTGCTGTTTGGTTCAATATCTTGTTTGTCTGCATATTTCTCTCTATTATTTTATTTAAATATATTTCTGATCTGTTTAAAATATATATTAAGTGCAATTTACACAGAAACATTGACACTAATTTTACATCATATGTTTAACCGTGTCTTCAATATGGCATTGTTAGCCTTTCTATTTGTAGGAAGAAATTGCTGCTGGCTTACAGCACAAACAGCCCAAGGTGCAGATCTCGGCTGCTGCCTTGTTGTGTGCAGCTGGTTTTCGCCAGGTAACCTGGCTTCCTTCCACAGTCCAAAAACATGCATGTTAGGTTAACTGGGCAACAAATATACTCTGTATGACGAGAGTACGCCTGATAACGCCTGCCATTTTTCTCCCGTGTTCCAGTATGCCACCTTTTTATTATCAGAAGGCAGATTTTTATTAAAGAGGCTTTAATGTTGCTGTGATAATTAACTCGTATTTATTGTAACTGTATACTTACAGTTAAGGGGAAAGAAATTCCCATGAATTTCATTGCAGGGAGTAGAAGCAAATGACGACTATTTCACGGTGCTTGAGTAACTGATCAGCAGCAGATATGACCACTTCCAAAAAGCAAGAGTTTAGATTCATTGGTTCAGGGCATACAGGTGTGTCTAAAACAATACCAAGAAGGAAAGACATCAGCAATGAATTTACAGAAGCAATTGTTGCTCACCATCAATCTGGGAAGGCTTCTGAGGCAATTTCCAAACAATCCAAAGTCCATCATTCTACATCGCAAAAGAATGTTCATTAGTGGAAAACACTGAAAACATTTGCACAAATTCCCAGACGTTGGAAGTCCTTTACGATTTCACTTGAAGACCACATCGAGCAGTGCACAGAGAAATTGCAAGCTACACCAAAAGCTCCATGTCAGACTTTACAAGCCAAATTTAGGATGCTAAATTTTTAGATCAACATAACAGGGCACCATAGTAGAGATGATTGGCCATAATGCACAGCACAATGTCTCAAAGCATTTCAGCACTAATGTCAAACAACCTGTCAAGAACAGTGGTGGAGAACTGATCTTTTCCACTGGGTTAGTAGCCAGAGGATCTGAGCAACCATAACCAAAGCACCTAATGTGAGGTAATTTGTCCAACACATGAAATTGGGTCGTCAATAGAACAAAGATCCTGAAGACACCAGCAAATCTGACACAGAATCAAGGTGTTGAAAGGTCCTATTCAATGTTCAGACTACAGTGTGACTGAAATGGTGTTATGGGATCTTGAAAGAGCTGCGCAGAAACAAATGTCTGCAAACCTCAATGAACTGAAGCAAAGACTGGCATTCCAGGGCCACAAATGTAGTCATGCAGAAAACAGTTAATTACAATCGTTGCTGCTAAAGGTGGTTCTAAAGGCTATTTTAATAATAGTGTGGCATTTTTCCTATGACCCTAGCGTATAGAGCATAGATATGAAGGAAATAAATCTTATGTTAATTATTTAAATGAGTTGTTTTTCGGCCATTTAATATTACGGAAAAAGTATATTTTTTGTTAAAGAGGACACTGTCCTCTTTGAGCGTTTGCCTGTGTGCAGTTTGCAAATTATACACTAATAATAAAACCTGCTTTATCAAACTGAAAGCTCAGACTTATTTATTGCAGCACACTGAAAAGCTCTCATTAATAACACTAATGACTATTTAGCCATCATAAATATTTCCGGCACTCAGTAAAGAAAAACTTAAATATGGCTTACAATGAAACAGCTGAATGCAACATCACTTTAGCTTTGTTGGCTAAAACCAGAAGTTAGACAGTAATGCTTACAATATGTATGTGTTGTGCCTGTAGTAATACTGTGTCAGCTTTTTCTTCTCAGTGGGAAAGCCTGCATTGCAACTTTATTAACAGTGAAGTAAGCGTAAAGTTTATGTAAAAACCAAAGGTTGTGGCTGCCAGACCATTTCAAGTCAGAACGAAAACAAGGTCAAGATTTGCATCTCATTTGTCATTGTGGGTTTTTTTTATTTATTTGTCAGTCACACTCTTGTACAACTTCACACAGATGGAGGACTTCTATTTTCATTTGTTCTTTGAAGGGTTGTTTAAAACTGTTTTTACATGTATACAGTTGAGGCTGAATACGTTTATCTGAGTAAATTCAAGAAGTTGTTGATTCACTAGTGCATGCTGTTACTGAAACCACCAACCTACTGGCTTCTTACAGCAACAAATTGATTTAGCAGCCGCTGAACAACCAACAATGCATGTAGTGTGTGAAGTTCTTTATACATCTGTCCATTCAATCCAGCTGTCCTTTAGTGCTCATGGGTAATGCGGTTGTTAGACCATGCACTGTAAAATGAGCTTCCGTGAGTGCGACAAACTATTGGAGAAGGTGATGAGATAAAATGTATGTTTTAGCAGAATTTACTTAACTACAAAACAAATTCTAATGAAATTAACCTTAATGACTAACATGTAATGTATTTCAGTGGAAGTCAGCTGGTAGAATAAAATGTTTGGGTAACCACAGTTTTCCTGCTCTGTCCATCCCATCTAGGGCTAATTCTGGGTTTGATTTGTCTTGAATCAGGAAATGAGATCAGACTCGAGTCAAGAGCATTTTAGTTGCAAGTGGTATTTGTATAATGTTGCAAACTTCTAGTACCCATACAGGCAAATAACCATGTATATATCTCCATTTTCTATGAAGGCACATGTTCCCCAAATAAAGATTGTACAGTAATACACGTACCACTGAGTTAAGAAGATACAAACTGTCAGAACTGCTAATAATTAGATTGTACATGCAGCTTCCACTACATGGAGCCATACGTGATATTGAACTTGATGGCTGTGTACAGATTTTTCAAGTAAAAATTCCACCTTTAGAGGGAATTCTTGTTGCATTTTCAGATGGTAACACAGAAAACCTGACAACCATGTTTAAATAAAACGCATCATAACATTTAAAGCAAGCTGAGAACTTTTCTACCAGCCAGATTAGTCATTTTAAAATGGACATTTAGGCTTAAAGTAATGTTTTAATTTTAGTTCAACAATGTAATACATTCGATTAAAATACACACTTTGATCTAAGCTAAAATAGATCTACAACCCAAAAAACAACCGTAGCAATTTAATCAACTGATGAATTCAAATCAACTTCAGCATTTAGGGTATTTATAGGCAATGAGCAAAACAAAATGTCTTTATTTACAGCTGGGCATGCTAACAATCATTGTTGAAAAAATACAGTATAAAACATCAGCTGTTTCTTGCTTATGTGAGGATGTGTTTTCTTTAGCACTGTAGCTCAGCTAGCTGCTACAGGAAGTCAGAAAAGTCAATAAAATGTTAACCTGGTTTCCTCCATCATTGTTGTAAAGTACCAGCAGCCTAAGATTTCTTTCCGTTCACAGATGTGCAAAGATAAAACAGTTTCTGAATGTATTCTCAGTTTATGGTTAGGGTGAAGGTTAGAGGTTACAGTGTCACAGCAACTAGTTTGGTGCATGAGTAAACCGGAAAATGCAAGAGTGCTGCTCGCTTTCAGATGTTTCTCAGAGAAACAGTAGTTTAAAATCATGGTAGAATGAGTGGTTTATAACTCCCTTATTAATTTTAGCCACAATTCAAACAGAATTAAATAGAATACAATAGATATGAACATTTCTTCTTCTTCACTGGAGAAATTCAGATGTGCCAGCAGCAAGTCGAAGCATGCCGATACACACAACGGTAAAAATACAAAAAACAAAGTAGGTGTAAGAGACTACAGTGACTTTTTATCATAAGAAAAAAATATTGTGCAGTTATTTAAAATACCATACTTAGGTTCAAAGAACTGTAAAACTGATTAGGATAATTTAAAAAGTGTATAACATGTGCATGTTTGTTTGTGCATACAAAAGACAAATGCTATTTACAAGAAATAGAAAAACTGTTTAAATAGCAGGAAAATTAAAAACCCTATTTAGTTTGACCTTGTTGGGAGCAGCAGTGGTTATAAAGTATAACACCTGCTAGGAGGAAGGATCTGTGATAACGCTCCTTTGTGCATTTAAGGTGCAGCAGTCTGTCACTGAAGGAACTCTCCACTTCTGCAGCAGCTTCGTGCACAGAGTGGGGGACATTTTCCAACAGTGTTGTTATTTTCACAAGAGTTCTTCTGTCTCTCGCCACCTGTACTGGGTTGAGGGGGCATCCTAGGACAGAGCTGGCCTATTGACGAGCTTATCCAACTGCTTTGTCTCAGCTGCAGAAGAGCTGCTGCTCCCACAAACTACACCATAGAGGAGAACTGATGCCCCCACCGTCTCCTGAGCAGGAGAGTCTGCTCTGACCCTTCCTGTAAAGAGCATCTGTGTTGTGACACCAGTACAGTTTAGTGTTCATATGAACACCCAGGAAAATGATTCAGGCAGAAAATAGTCATTTACTGTTGTAGGAGAGTTGCCCAACCCACTATTTGATTAAAGCTAGATGAAACAGACTTGCAAGTAGGGGTGCGATGACACATCTAGTTCACAAGACGAGTTGATACAAGATATGGGATTCTTTAGACACAATCTCTTAGTTCTCTACAGAACAATCCACTTCATCAGTCTATGTATTTTATATTTTGAACTACAGAAGATCAAATACAGTCCAGACTTATTAATAAGCAGTGAAATGGTCGTGTAGTTTACCACAAACAGGAAGCTCAAAGGCAGATGCAAACTTTGGCTTCATTAACAGCTAACGGTTAGGCTGTGGTGCTGTTCTCACAGTGTTAACAAACTGTTCCTATCCTATTTGTCACACTTTCTTTTTACTGCTGACTTCCAAAAATGCTAGGAGAAAACCTTACATAACACTAGGTCATCAGAAGGACAATGACCCCAAACAAAGCACAAAATAGCTAAAAACGGGTTGGGATTAAAACATGGTGTTCTAGCTATAAACTTGTGATCATTTTACTGTGTAAACACTGTGAAATTCAATTTTAACCACTTTTCAGGGGAAGGTGTCAGAAGTCAAGGTAACAGAAAAGATGAACTACATGCCATAATAAACTGATATGACTGTTTATAATACTATAAAATGTAACTAGTTTGAAATGCTTACCACTGTCCCCAACAAACACTCTCTGGTAAATAATAAGCACCGCCTCCCAATCAGGGCTTCATGCAGGGGTAATATTCTAACCTGACCATTTATTTTTACCCTGAAAAGCATAACGCTTCAGAAAACTAAACTGGTTCTTGGGGGGAAAAAAGGTTACCGCAGTCGAAATGCACCTTTACTAGAAAGCATGCTCTTATGATCAACTGTTTAAGTTGAAACCATTATATTTTGCAGTGTGTGAGGAGGACGGGGGTGAATGGAGGTGGGACGTCTCCCACTGAAGCTCCTTCTTTTCCTCCCTCCCTCCCTTCCTGCCCCTGGGGATTATTGGAGCAGCCCTCCCCTTGACCATCTCCTTGCCCAGTAGCCCAGCAGCTGTTCTCCTCCCCAGCAGATTGGCAGTCAGGCCTGCTGGTGTGGGGGTGTGTCCAGTCTGTGATTTTCTGCCTACGTTTTTCATTCCTGTTTTTACTATTACTATCTTTTCATAAATCATCCTTTCGTGCTTCAGTGTATTTCCTGTTGCTTAAACTGATCGAAGTCTCTGTTCTTAAGGTGAGGCTGAAATAACTTCCTCCTTACCTGTCCTCCATTTCACACAAACTGCTTTGTTTTGGTTGTCAGGACATCAGCCATGCGCGTTTTATTGGGCTCTCTTGACTTTGCTGCAAGTCTCCCTCTCCTTTTTTCTCTCTCACACACACACACACATTTGCACGGAAGAGTATGGAGGAAGGAGAGTGGTGGAGGGGTGGATGAGCGCACACAAACTCATGCACGCCGTCGTCGGTGCTCGCAGGCGTCCCATTCGTCAGCGTCTGGCTCATTCTGGCTGGCCTCCGCCAGCAGATTGGAGGACGATGCAGCGAGGGAGGGCTGACAGAGAAGAGAGTTGCGAGGCAAAACGGCTGGTCACATGAGCAGAGATCTGTTTACAAACCCAAGGCAGAACAGCAAGAGAGAGGAGCGAAGGGAGGAAGGGTGAGGAAAGGCAAACTACAGGCACCATTATGGATTGAAAAAGGAGGAATAGGAGGGGGAAGCCTGCCATGACAAAGCCAGCTGGAGGTGTGAGAGGCTGACAAACACACTCCGCCTTTGTCTCAGATTTGTTTTCTTGTCTTTCCTAATCGGAGGAGCAGATGGTTAGAGGGAGAGTAGGATCCCCCTCCCTACGCACAAACACACGCACGTATCTTCTGAGTGACACACAATCACACAGCAGCTATAGAGGACTGATGTTGACTGCATGGAGCTGTCCGCACTTTGTTTGTTCTTGGAGCGGAGAAGATCTTTGCCTTCACCACTGAGGAGGAAAACCTACTGCAAGATCGGAGGACTAGAGGAGGTGGAGACCAGAGAAGGGGTGAGACGTGTGAAAATCCCCTGGTAAAAAAACACAGCTTTATAGGAGGAAGACAACAGCATAGATTGCTGTTGGATTATTGCCTTCATTGGGTTAAAGATTTGATATTTAAACGCTGGACGTCATTGTAACTGGTAAGAGGTGGGGGACGACACTGCAAAGTGACGCAAAGTGAAGTCAAGGAGGCTCTTTTCCCCCCCTCTCTGTTAGAAATGTGAGTATTTCCTGTTTGCAAGCTGCTTGTGTTGTTTATGGTTAAGTGCTGTCCTCTCTCGCTCATGAGGCCTATGATTCTGTTTGTTCTCAGCCATGTTTCTTTGTTTTCTTCTTGTCTTTCTTTTGGTGACATCATTCAGAAGCATATGAGGTCCCCAGACCCAAATCTCCGCCGCCTCAATTTAACTCGGAGTGGTTAATCCAGATTTGGGGAATGCTGTGCAGCCCAGACTGCTGAGCCAACAACAAAAAACACACCTCCTGAGGATTTCTGGAATCTCAAAATCTCCCATGACTTGTGTCTGAAGGAGCTAACACAAAGATCCAGGTCAGGGTACCTCAATCCGGGGGGACCTTTGCTAAAAAAACAAGTTACGGTGTCTGAACCACTGCTACTGGCGATTCTCCAGTCTCTTCTCCTGACAGGGCCTGAATTCACTGCTGCTGCCTTGGGAGTCAAATTTCATGCGACCATTCCAATGGTGTAACGGTAAGAGAGTGGATTCGCCGCAGACCAGTGAACACATGCAAGGTGGTAGGTGATAGGATTCAAAGAAATCAGGATAGTGGAGGCCACAATGGCTGTTAATATGTGTTATATGGCTGAATTCAAGGATGTGAGATGTTTTACTTCAAATGTTATCTTGTTGGATTTAGTCATGGGCCGGTTACCGATGTGATGGTTTTAAAAAGTGACAGTTTCAAAACTGGTTTAATATTCTGTCATTGAGATGCCAATGAAACGGTTGGAGTTTCCTAAGTTTTCTCTGGCTCTGTGGCACATAGAGTAATCCAACGCTACCTTTCCACCACTTGTTGCAGTGCACTGCTGGTCAGCTGGCTGAAGAAAAGGTATCACCCGTATCCCTTGCTTATTAGACAGACCATTTTTCCAGTAACAAAAAAACCCACGGACAGTCAGGTTGTGGAAACTAAAGGAGCGCCGCCCATCACTCTTATAAAAGTAAGAGATGTTTTAAAACTACAGTTGGAAAACTAAAAGCCGCATGTCTGTTAAGAAGTGGACTGCAGGCTGGCTACCAGGCTAATTAACCAGCTAATATCAGCATGGCGTGGGCCAATTACCAAAATACCAAGGTTTGAAAAAGTGACTAAAAACATACCAACTCAAACCCTGACTTCATTCCCATGGTTTAACCCTTATAAGGTACCTTTCAAACCCTAACATTTGTTCTTAAAGACAAGAAATGCCCTCTTCCCAAAGCAGCTGTAAAAATACTAGATGTTAATATTTTTTCCACTTGAAACATGTCAGACCTTTAAAACGACTTCAGCCTGATTAATTCATACTATACATTAAGTACCTGTTGGGGATCATATCCATTTAAAACCCAGTATATCTACACAGCTTCCCTGTTTAAATAGAAAAATCACCCCCCAAATACAAACAAGCAAAATTAATTTCCCACACAGACAGACACACACACACACACATTACCCAACATCACTAGCAAAACACACTTATTTCAGTTGAAAACCACCTTTGTAAAAAAATGTAATAAAATAAAAAAATTAAAGAAATTTCGCTGTATTGTTTCAATGGATGTAAAGTAGCGCCACCTTTTGGGCAACCATAAAATAAAAAAATTGAGGGAGTAGTCGAAAATGAAATAAAATAAAGGAGTACATTAATTCACGCTAAGATAAATGTAGAATCATAAAATGTATTTTTTTATAAATGCAAATTTTAGTTTTTTATACCTTAGCCATTTTTAGGCTTATTCAAAGTTCCTCTTGGAAAGTCCAGCTATATTCATTCAACTAAGCCAGCATGGCTTTAAAACTAAGCAAAAAAAAGAAAAAATGGCACAAACTGTTAATAGGATCTCTTCAGGGTCATTTAATTGAGATGAGAAAGTGCCAGAGTGACCAGAGCGTTTTCTAGCTGTATGAACCAAATAATATTGCAGCACTGACCCCTTCCCCACATGTTGCATTGCACTGCTGATCAGCTGGCTGAAAGAAGGCTACAACACTTTTCCCACGCTTTAAAGAAAGACATTTTAACTGGAAATACTAAACACTGACAGGTGTGGTGCTGGAACTAAAGAACTCCGCTTCCAGTTAGTCTATTTTAAAACAGCAGTTGGCAAACAGCTTGTGTGTTGTCAGCAGCTACATTTTTTTGTGTTTATTATATATTACATGCATGTATGTATTACAATTATTATTTAAATAAAAAAAGTTAAAGACATTAATATACCCATATTAGACTATATATTTTATTGTTTTAGCTGCAGAAAGAATAAGTGATGCTTTTGTTTAAACTAAAACGGCTTATATCATTTTTGCTTTATATTTTGACTTATTGCTGTGAAACTTTATTAGTTTATTATATCTATTATACCGGGAGAATCTCAAACTAATCCGTGCCTATAGCTCTATTTCATTGGCTTAGTGTGTACATAATATCTATATGTAGAGTATATTTGTCTAACGTTCCCATGGCATGTCTCCACTCAACCCCGTACCCTTATAAATCGCTCCAACCCCCCGCCAGGGCAAATTTACAGGCCCATGTCCCCCATTAGCCTGCAAGCTGGATCCATTCACCCACTGTAAAGAGTGACACATGGTCACAGAGGCTGGCAAACAGCATCCTTTGCAGCAAATTAATAGAAACACATGTGATCCGTGGAAGTGGGGCTTCCTCCTCAATGGTTTGACCAAATGGTGGTTTTTCCCCGGAGTAAGTTCTGTTTATCACATCCCCTTCCCCTGGCAATAAATTCATACCACAAGGCCTCCACCCTCCATCTCCCCCACACACACTCTGACCCACACACACACACACGCCTGCACTCACTCTGCCAGTCACCTCAGAAGATTCTGTGGAACAGATGGTGTGGTGCCAGAAGTGATGTCCATCCTTCATGTTTGTCTTGTTCACAGGCAATTAATGCTCAGTCCTGGGAGTGCCTCGGTTGCCACCGCAGCGGCAAGCGCAGATCCCCAGACACGCCTGCATATTACATTTAAATGCGCCGTGCAGACTGTAAAAGTGCATTCACCATGTGGAGAAGTTTAGTACTACCTTGCACCAAGAAGATGGGAATCTGTTGTTAGATTCTGGTGTTTTAGGGCAGAGCTAATTCACAATTGTATCCTCACTGCAATATCACTCTACAGAATATCAATACCCAAAGAATTTATTGGACTGAAATAAATATCAGCTGATTATTCCTTTCTTTGACAGCAGTATATTTGGAGATATCTGGTGTTTAATGCTATAAATTTTTAGGAGGGCATCAAGATACTTTGTTAAATCCTATAAGAAACTTAACTGTCATCACAACATTAACCGACAACACCGCATATTGCATGTATTTCTAATATTGTGCAGCTCTATTGTAGGTCTTTATTAGCTAATGAAAATACAGCATGTTCACTTTATAAATAATAAAGGGGACAGAACTTCTCACAAAACTTTGCTAATGTTGATTATATTTTAAATAATTTCTCTTGCTAGTTACAGAATGCTCAGTTTAATTCATGCAAGGTGAGATCCGAAGTGTTGCTGTCTGTCAAATTTATTTCAATATTTCAGTTGATAATTGGAAGGTAACGGCAGTTTTAAAATAGTGCCCACATACAAAAAATATTTTTAAATAGTAAAACAAAAAGTAGCAATTACTCATCTAAAAAGACAAAAAAACAAATAAATGTTTTGGCTTTATAAACTTCTCTGAGCTCTCAAGTGACAAACGGGTGTATTTGCACGCTCTTCCTGGCAGGATGCCTTTGTGGTTTGAGTTTTCATCGCTCTGAACACTACTGCAGCATGACGTCTGACATCTACCACCTCCCTCTCAACATCTATGTCATCGTGCTGGGCATCGGCCTCTTCGTCTTCATGCTCAGCCTCATCTTCTGCTGCTACCTTTTCAGGTAGGTGGCTCATCCAGTGGCTGGGAGTAAAATAATTTATACCTTGATAATAAGAAGTTCAAATGTGTTATATATAGTTAGATGAATAGAAAAAGACTTATTAAATAATTATTTTAAAATGCAAATTTATCACACTCTCGGCTAAAAATAATTAGATGGATCTTTAGAAAACTGCCAAAAAGATGATGCAAGTAAAAATGGCTATTTTACATTTATAATGTTGTTTTCTAAACTATGTCTTTAAATAGGCAGGAGGTCATTTGGCTTTGTTACATGTGAAAATGTTGCAGGCTAACAAATTAATTCTCACGACCTCTGGAGGTGGATTTGCATCGATTTAGCAGATTAAGACATTTCCCCTCATTCTTTGATGTTCCACTACATCTCTGCCGCCTCAGTTTTCTCACTTTCTGCACTCGTCTGCGCTACTTTCTGCTGTCTGTAAAAGCCTTTAAATGACACCTGTCTTGCCCACAAAAGGGCAGAAAAACGAAGTTAGCATCAAATCTGATGAAGAGGCGGGAAAACAGATAAAACAACCTGACTTTTTTAACTTAATTGCTGCATAAATAGTAGTTTTGTGACTGTCTCCTAACATGGTTATTACCTTACGTTAACTGTGCAAAGTTATGCTGGTATTGCACATACAACGCCCCGCATACTAACACTCCTGGTAGATGAATAAAGAGCAATAAATCTTTCTTTTTCATGAAGAATTTTTAAATGATTTAATTTCATTATGTTTATTTATTGGTTGGTTAAAGAAAATAATCCCACCAGCAGGAAAATTAATTTTTAACAATCATCTGTGCAACATTTATTGGCACCCCAGACATTACAGTTCAATAAAAATAACTGAAGCTGTTAACCCATACTTTACCTTTTTGGTAAATCCCAATGTCTCCAGACTTTAAATTGTGTTTCCCAGATTCGTTTTTCCCTGTGGTATAATGACATGACATAGAGTCATATTTCTCTTATCCACTTAAAATAGGAAGTACAAGAGAACATGCCATTCTTGTTACCTTAAAAAACCCAGAAAAAAGCTAGTTGCTTATGGCTGCACGCTGTACAGTGGAATGGTTGTTAGCAGTGTTGCAAGAAGGTTCTGTGTTCTTGGCCTGGGGTCCTTCTGCATAGATGGTGCATGTTCTCCCTGTGTATTTGTGGATTTTCTCCAGGTACTCCTGCTTCCTCCCACAGTTCAGAAATATTCATGTTTGGGCTAACTGGTCTCTATTAATTTCCCTTAGGCATAGGTGTGTGTGTGTGTGTGTGTGTGTGTGTGTGTGTGTGTGTGTGCATGGCTGTTTTTTTTCCTGTGGTGGACAGGGGGCCTGTCCAAAGTGTCCCACGTCCCCTGAAGATAGACACGAGCCATCTATGACCCTGAACAGCTAAGCGGGTATAGGAAATTGATGGATGGACCTAAACCTAACCTGTCCTGCGATTACAAATATAAACATAGGGAGTTTGCTAAGCCCTACTGGGAATTTATCTAGATGTGCATGCTCTAGTCAGACTTAGGTTGAGCCTTTCAAGAATGATTTATTAACATTGGATTTATTTCCCACACAGAATAAATTTCCCTAAATGTGATTTTTTATATTGTTCTTTCAGTGTGATCAAAGAAGAATTAATTTTAAGGCTTTTTACACATTTACCTTCAGCCATCAATTGTAGAGGGTGCTTTAGCTGTTGAGCACTAAGTGTGTTCAGAAGTGCTTATTGTGATGTTACAGACTGTTTTTTTACTGCCACTTTAAAGCCTCGTGGTCAGCAGGTGGTGGTCAGCTGCAGGGTGATAGTTAAAATCTTTCTTGGGAAAAGGCATTGCTGTGGTCTACTTTATGTTTGCTAAAATAGTTGCCCAAAAAGTCCTCAAGCATGCTAATAAAAGGGGGTTTGGTAAGTAGATAGAGGGTAGTGCATAGAAATACAGCTTAAATTTATTTAAGAGATGGTTAGAAAGTGTGAAAGTTTACTAAAACCAGGTAGGGCATTTGAAACAAGCACCTAGTGGCCGCCATCTTATCTACACTTACAACTTGGCTTCATGTCTAGTATTTACCTTCATTTTATGACTCTACCAAAAATAACTACATACCACTTGCTAACATAAAAACGTTTATTTTTTATTTTAAATTAATCTCAATGGAAATGACGTTATGATGTTTGACGCCATGCAATCTAACAAGGTTCCCAGGGTCTCTAGAAGAGAAACAGACCCAGAGTATCATAGGCCTTCTGAAATACGTAGCAGTGTGAATGATTGGCTTTTCCACATATTCATTCTGTCCAGGAGATGCTGGCAAATAACTCCAGTAAAAATCCCAGTAGCATTTAGCAAACTCCTCATTTATGTTTATGATGGTAGGACAGAAAAATGTGTTTTTTTCACTTTTAGCTGTAGTTCTGTAACCGTGAGGTTTGAAGATATTTCTTGCCTCCCTTACTATCCTGGGTTTCTGTAATGTTATATTTGCATCCCAGGAAAGCAGAAAATCGTGGATTACTGATAAGTATTTCCTAGAAACGCTGATAAACTCAAAATATTAAAGCATAAAAATGGCTTCAGTAAAATTTATTTCAAAGTAATTTTAATTTTAAGTACTGAAAATCGTCGTTGGTGATTTTGTAAAGAAAAAAAAAGTATTTTCCAAACTAAATACATGACTCAAATTAAATATTGGATTTTTCTTAATATTTACATTTGGTTACTCCAAAAAATATAACTTTTTAAGGCTTTTTATACATCTTTACTAGGAGAATGAACAAAGTTGTCTGCATAAACATAGAATGTATAGATAATTAACTGACAGCTTGTAATGTCCACCCTGCTCTCCTCATCTTGAAATAAGGTATAATATGGGAGGAGAAAGCTGTGGATGCATCAGTTGATGTACCGCCTGACCCGGTGTCATCCAGCACCAACCCTCCCTACATCTTTAATCAGTGCCTCATGGCCGGTCTCTTCCGCTCTTAACTTTATTGAAGAGCTTTTGAACCAACCTCTGCATTGAGAATTAGGCTTATGATTTAAATCCATTTGACTAAAAAGGAAAAACTTGAGCATAAACCTGTCATGTTTAGAACCTGTTTCTCCTCTGATGCAGTTGTCACAACTCAGACTGCAGCGTTTTCCTCTCTGTGTCTCCCTTAGGTTAAAACAGCAAGGAACGAGGGAGCAGTTCAGCTACAACGAGGTACGTCGCAGCGATATCTGTCACTCTGGCGGAACATGTAACACAGGAATCCTGAAGGATGTTTTAAATACAGGGAGGTTCACTGTATCTCACACTGGGAAGCTTTACACCACTCTTTATAGATGACCTTGACTCCTCCTGCGCATCAGTGTCCACTCTCTGGTTTTTCAAATGTGTGTTGCACATAAACAGGTTAAAGGACGCGACTGTGTGAGGAAAATGTTCTTATCTTTCTGCATTAAGTTTGTGACTCACTGCATTAGGAGACTGAACGGCAAGAATGAGGAGAGCTTTGATGAAAATATCCAACGTTTCTCCCTACTCTCGTTTTGCGTCACTGCAGGTGGTGCTGAAAGGAGCGAGCAAGAAGCTGAGCCTCCTTGGAGTGAGTACTCTTTTCCATAAAACCTAGATTTTTATCAATGGTATTTTATTTTAGCCAGAATATTTTCACAAGAGGTCAGATGATCCATTATGAGCTGGGAGGGTTGGTTTATTTGGGTAACTCCATCAGTTTTTCCTTTCAGATGTGATTAGTAGGCCATACTGCATACATTAGGGCGAGGATGTCTTTAAATAAGGTCAAACTGAGCGGGCCTAAAGGATGTATGACTATCACACTGCTCTCCAGTGTCTATATACACAGCCATATTCAATAAATTAGAATATGATTTCTTTCAGTAACTTAATTCCCTAATAAAACACATTATATAGATTAATTACACACAGGTTGATGTTTTCCAGCCTTTATTTGAGTTAATTATGATGATTTTCTGCTTACAGCTAATGAAAACACTACATTTAAGGTTGAAATATTACATCAGACCAATAAAACAGTTTTAATACACAAATGTGGGATTAATGAAAAGTATGTTAAATACCTTCTTAGAGGTTGATATTTTGAAAAGGTATTTCTAATCTGCCAACCGAGCCTCATCAGAATGCATATTCTAATATATTATTATTTTTGTTGAATTGCTAAATGCCAGAAATATGACAGAAACGTAAAAAAATAGTTTTAACCATCATCACATTTAGACCTCATTGTACAACAAGAAGGTTTCCAG
This sequence comes from Crenichthys baileyi, assembly GCA_036173005.1. Lineage (NCBI taxonomy): Eukaryota > Metazoa > Chordata > Actinopteri > Cyprinodontiformes > Goodeidae > Crenichthys > Crenichthys baileyi. The sequence goes on along the minus strand of JAHHUM010000107.1, from coordinate 227,779 downwards.
CTGCTTGAAGGTGCCACGTTCATCTATCCTGGCTTGCAAGCATAAACATGGTGGAAATGTCCAGCCATCATTCTGTTCAGGACGGAAACGGGTTTTGTCACTCAGAGATGAAAAAACTTTGGAAGATGAGCATGTCTGGAAAAATGGACCAGAAACTATTGTTTGTGGATGCTTGTGGAAGGATACCCAGAACATTTGACCCAGGTCATACCTTTAAAGAGTTAGAAAAGATTCTCTAAAACAACATTATTTTGACATTTAACAAGTAGTTTTAGTAATACTTACGGCCCTAATACAGGAAACTTTTAGAAAAATGCTTATAGGGTGTGTATATACTGTGTATAACAGTATATACAGTACTGTGTTTGTATATATGTATACATAATACATTTTTTATAGATTTCGGGAAATGTTTTTATGTGTTAAAATGGTCCTGTTGCTTGGAAACAAAGCAAAAACACAATTTCTCAACATTGGCCTTTTTGTGCGTTAGAGATGAATAAAATTACTGTGAAAATGAGAATACAAACGCTAGCGTTGGTTAGAAAGAGCCCAACTTGCTGTTCTTTGTTTTCTTACCAGTTCAGTCAACTCTTTCGATAGCAAACTGAACTATGTCTCAACAAACACAAAGTTGTCTTTGAAAAACCATACCAACTATTATGCAGAACGCCATGTTTAAATAAGTGTGTTCCTGTAATGTAATTAGATGTGTTCTTCTCTCAAACAGTAGAGCTGATAAAAATAAACCTTTTTTTATTCAATAAATCTTATCAAAGATGGATAATTGTATAACAGGTTGAACTTTATAATATTTCTAAAGTTAAACTAAATTAGACACATACTTAGGTGCAGTGAATGAAGAAATCTGTGTATACCTTGTACATGTTAAATGTCACAACTGAAGCTAACTGGTTAGCTCTGGTTTGGGAGAAAGGTCAGATCTCAAGCACTCCTTTAATCAGGTAGCAAGTTCACCCATGCAGCACACCGTAGACTCTCATCCACACTTCCCTGTCTGTCATCCAGCCATCTTTACCCTTTGCTGTTCATCTTTTCCCTGCGCTCATCTTCCTCTTTCCTCTCTACAATTCCTTTTTAGAACATTTATGACCCATTTCCATCCTATTCATCATTCTATTTGCTTTTATTGACCTATTTCCATCCCACCAATCCTCAATTCTCATCCTTCTTTACATTTATTCCCACTTATTCTTCTCATCGATCATCCTACATTATGACCAATTTTAATCGCACTCATCCTTCCGTACACATTTTATGATCAATTTCAATCCCATTACCTCATAAACTGATATAGGTGGGTTTGGAATAGTGATTTTCCAGAATAACGGAAGCACTAAGAATGACTATCAGCACATTCTGATCATGTGTTTATGTTCACAATTGTATGTGTTCATTTTCACACCAATAGTGGTGATGATCAGTAAGGCAAAACCAACCAATATGCAACATAATGTGCTCTATGCATTTCAGCCTATTTTAATTTACCTCTAACAACATTATCAGTTTTAGTTAGGGTGGGGATATGGGGGTAGTAAATAGGCGTAGGACAGTATTTCCAGTTAAGGGCAACCTTCCATCTATAACTCCTTCCTCTCTCTTATAAATTTGGTTAGTCCAGTAAGCTTACATTGTTGTGGTGTGGTCCTCGCTTGGAGATGCACTGTATAAGACATTAACTTAGATAAAAGGGAAATCGTTCCCTATGGCACAGTGAAAAACGTTTTTATTTTTTCTCCGTTCGTCTTAACCTAACCCTGTCCGCTTCTGTTCATGCAGCAAACCTGCGCAGTGTGTCTGGAGGAATTCAGGACCCGAGATGAACTGGGAGTGTGTCCCTGCTCACATGCATTTCACAAGAAGTGAGTGATATTAAACTCTAAAGGTTTTGTGAGTATAGTTTTGAGGCACGAAGAGTCCATGTGATGTTATATGTCACACCTGTTGGCATTCTCATACCCTCACGCCCAGGTGAGTTCAGCTCAGAAACAGAAAGGAGTCTCCACCTGTAGCTTGGCAGAACATGGCAAATTCTCATTTTCTTCAGTATACCCAGCCTCTATCTTGTCAAGGCTAACAGTTACAACAACAGTGTTTATGTGATAAAAGTATAATCATATACAGCATCTAATTGTTTATTTTCTTCCTGCAGAACAGTATAAATGTGTCTACTCTTTCAAACGCACCCAAATTCTTCATATGGATAAATGTAATAAGAAATAACCAGCAGCACAATTTTCTCTCATGGTAAATTTCTGCTGAAGCTTCAGTCTTATTCCATAAGAAATCCTCAATCTGTCGTCCATTCTACTTGAAGCCTCCTCCCCAAAAGACTCCTTTTGTTTTATTGGCTACAGTGATCCCGGACAGTTGCTCATTTATTGAGTCAAATAATTAGGCTACATTTTATATCTCGTTCTTCTCTCTTAGTAAACACTTTTTAAATGAGAAAAAGAACAGCTACCACAGTACAAGGAGGCAGTTAAACTCAATAAGCATATTTCCCAGTGAAGATGTAAACATTTACAAATTATTGAAAACATAAGGCATCATTTGAAATCATGTTGCAGCTTCATGCATCGTTAAAAATGTGTTTTTCCAGAGGTTTTTGATCCCTCTGTGACAATATAGATATATATAGAATATCTATATATATAGATAGATATATTATATAATTTTTATAAAAGAAGATATATCTATATCTATCTTATATATAGATAGGATATATCTATCTATATATAGATAGATATATATATCTATCTATATATAGATATTAGAATCTATCTATATATATATAGATCTATATATATAAGATATATAGATATATATAATCTTATAGATATATATATCTATATAGATATATAATCTATATAGATATATATATCTATATAGATATATATATCTATTATAGATAGGAAATATATATATCTATATCTATATATAGATAATTTTCTATATATAGATATATTCTATATATAGATATATCTATATATTTTATATCTAGATATATATAGATAATATAGATATATATCTCTATCTATATACTCTATATATAGATAAGATATCTCTAGCTTATATTAATATCTATATCTATATTATCAAATTATATATTAATATATTATTATATATATATAATCTTATATTTTATATATATATATATATATATATATATATATAAATGATATATAAGAGAGAGAGAGAGAGAGAGAGAAGAGAGAGATGAGAGAGAAGATATAGATATAGATAGATAGATAGATAGATAGATATAGATATATCGATATATATAGATATATATAGAGAGAGAGAGATATATCTCTATATATCTATATCTCTATATCTATATCTATATATAGAGATATATATATATATCTCTATATATAGATATAGATATAGATAGCTATCTCCTGATCACATTATCTTACATGACTTTAAAAGACTGGAATTAGAAATATTATAGAGAGATGTTTAGATGTCTTTATTTTTTCAGAATACCAAAGTCATATGATTTTCATTCAAACCTTATTTAATTTTACTGATTTACAAGCCTTTGGAAGCAAAAGAATTGCTGACTAGATTTGCCCTGGCAGTGACTGTTTTTAAGCTAATCCTAAGCATAGCATGTTGATTATATATGGAACAAAATATGTAATTGCCACAAACAAGTTATTCCCGTTAGCTTTAGGAGGGAAAAACAAATTTAGCTTCATAAGAAACTTTTTACATGCACCTAAAAGCTGCCAGGTAGAGTTCATGTGAAAGTACATACATTCATCCCTGACATGAATGTCATATTAATTTCAGGCTTTTAATGAAGCATTTATAAATGAAGTAAACTGAAACCCATTTTAGCTGTTCTCTTAATTTTTTAATATTTATAGAACAAATGACTAATAAATAAAAAGAAATAATAAAGAAAAATGGACTGGGTACAGATTTAAATTTATTGAGGATTTTCTCTAATGCACAGGGTCAAAATCAAACATTGTCTTTAATATATAGACACACCCTTACTAATGATTAGATAAATGTTCTATAGTGTGTTGGACCTTGTCTACGCACTTTTTGAGGCCATCAGCAAACGTCTAGCTTAGTTCTGGTTATTTGGACATTCTTCTCATTTTACAAGTCTCAATAAGTATGGAAAAATAAAACAATTCTAGCCTTCATTTGTTATTTTAATTATTAAAATTACATTTATAAAAAAAACATTTACATAGATTTCTATTAAGATGCTGACCTTCATATTTAGTTTGCCACATTGAAAGTAGAGTTTTTGTCCAGCTAAATGATTTTGTATTCGAATTTACTAACGGATACATTGACACTCATTAAAAGGTATAGATTTTACATTTAAAAGTATTTTTTAACTGGTTTAACAAAACCACTATTCAAGAAATAAGTGAATATCTGCTGATGAAACTGCTGCAGTGAACAGTGCTCCTGTGTTTCATCCTTCCAGGTGCCTGCTCAAGTGGCTGGAGATCCGCAGCGTGTGTCCCATGTGCAACAAACCCATCCTGCGGCTCCACTCAGACGCTCCCCAGGGCGCCGAGGGTCCCATGGATCCAGAGGAAGTGTGAGATAATTGGGGAGGGGGGGCGAGAAAGATCCGCTCCCTCTTTCAGAAAACACCCACATTAAATACACTAAAGATGATGAACATCTCAGAAGGTAATAAGTGGTAATGATCCTAAGCTGGGGCCCTGATGGCGACTTTCGACAATATGCCTCGACATCGACAGCGCCGGCACATTTGGTCGGATCAGTCAGAGAGGAGGCTGGATGAGTAGGATTATTTCCATAAAAAAGTACCTAGTTCTGCTTCCATGTTGCACTGTAACACAGCTACAAAAAAATTAAACAATGGCAGGAAAAAAAAAAAAGAAGCGGCTATGGAGAGCTGGATTATCAGGACGAGTAGAGCAGCACTGCCAGCGACAAACATCACCAGAGGCATGGAGCGGGGACATCCCAGGATCAGTCCGAATACCTCTATTTTCTCAGGGGTGTTTGTTACCAACACAGCCAGCACAACCCATGTCAGTAACCATAGAAACCCAGTGCCACATATGCATCTTGATTACTGCCAGTGTAGGTGAAACGCCCCAGCAGCCAGGGTTCGCCGCAGTATCTAGCTGAAACAGCGACCAGCTGGAATAAAACCCAGACGATTTCAGTAGGAACCGATTGTGTCCCCGTTCCCCTGTCCCCCCTTTTAAAACAGAGACTCCTAGAAAACTAGTCTTGCCTGTATGTACTGTGTGTAAAAGTATCCCTATATGATGTTATTTTGTATTTTAAATAAAGTGTCATGTAATGTAACTGTGTTGGATTTATTCAAACAAAAAACAAAAAACAAAAAAAATCAACCATCGTCATCCTTACTCAGTTTATTTTATAAAATAGTTTAAAAAGCAGACCCATGAAATGTTAAACAGCTGCTTTTAGTTTTAACATTTACAGATCATTACCACTCACTTTACAAAGGTCTGCTGGACCTTGGACCCAGGATCACACTCCAGACTCATTATTAAAAGAAAAAGAGTTCAAGCTAAAATATTGCTGGTTTTCGGAGAGATGTGTTACGTAAGTTGAGTCCAGCTGTATATTTGCCTTTTTCTTCAGTTTGTAGCATCTTTGCAATTTTCTTCCACAAACTCCATGGCCTTCTCTTTGACTACCTGGACGCTCTGAGGGGTGCCATGCTTCTTCTCGTACTCCAGGTAGCGCTTGAAGAAGAACTTGATCTTCTTCACAGAAACGCTGAGGTGGATCACCCGATCAAAGATGGCCCTGCAGGACGAAAGAAGTGGAGAACAAAATGAAACCCAAATGTTCTGGACTTTGTTTACGCTGTTTGCTTGCTTTAGAACTCAACAACTCTATAACTTAGATTATTATCAAAAAGTTCATTTATATCAGCAACTCAGTCTAAAGAGGGAAGTCTTGAACAGATTCATTACAACCAGACGGAAATTCCTGACTTGATAAAAGCACAGTGGACACAGAAATACAACATATCTTACCACAAGGACGCTGGTAGTATTGTCATACTAACATACTAGATGTTGAATATAAGTGGCCAAAGAGTCGAGCCTTGAGGTACCCCACATGTGACCTTTATTTGATCTATTTGATTTGATTTATTTTTACTGATTTTGTTCCAGTTGGCCAAAAAGGATCTGAACTGGTTTAGCGTGGTACCAGAAATCCTAGCAGCGTTTCCAGTCTGTCAATTAGTATTTTATGATCAGTTTAGTCAAAAGCAGCACTGACATCCATTAAAACAAAGACAGATGTTTAGCATGCCACAATTTAAATCCTTTACCAATGTAGTCTCATTGCTGTGGTGCTGTCCAAATCCTGACTGGAAAGTTAAAAAGACTTTTTTTTATTTATTTAAAGACAACGGAGTGCATTTGTTGATTAATTGATTGATACGTCAGTGTGTGGTGGCACAGTCCACACCTTGTGAATCTCTTCCAAACTCTTGAATAGACTTGGCTTCCCATTCCTGTTAAAGCTGTGGTTATTGAGTTGCTAGTGCAACTTTTGCAACTCCACCTTTTCCTTCCACTCAACTTTCTATGCATATGCTTGGATAAAGCACTCTTAAACCCCAAGTTTCTTTAGTAATGACATTTTGTGTCTTACCCTCTTTGTGGACATGTCAATGACTATTTTAAGGACAACTGTCAACCCAACAGTCGTTCCCATGCTTGTGTAGGCCATGAATTACATCCTGTATTTAAAAAAAACAACTGCTCTAATGTCATTTTCTGAGAAACTTAAATTAACGCTAGAAATATATCACTGCGTATAATGAATCGAAATAATATACAAGTTTCACTTTTTTAAATTGAAATACTCAAAAATTAGATTTTTGATGATATTCTAAATATAAGCAGGGGAGCTCATGCTTACCTCACTTCCTTCTGTGATCCATGTTTGACCATGAGGTCGATGTAAACGGACCACAGATCCGTGCGTTTTGGGTAGCTTGTCAGGACTTTGTCAAACATGTTGCGACCTTTCTCAGCGTCACCGAAGCGGAACTCCAGCTGAGCAAACTTTGTGATTACATCCACACCTGAACAGACAAAAGAAAAGAGGGAAACATCACAAATATTCTCAATTACAAAGTAATTTAAGTGTTAAAATCCTGAGGTTGTTTTTCTTTCTTTGCCATTGACTATCATATAAACATGAAACTAACTCAGCCCATCTTACTATCTTTGGGGGGTAGACTGTTCAGCGCCCTCTGCAGGAGAGAACTCGCAGCATCGCTCTGGCCCTGCTGGAGCAGGAAGCTCCCGTAGCTCAACCACACTGCTTTATTCTGCCGGAAACGTTTCACCATCGTCTTGTACAGGCCCTCTGCCTCCTGGATACAGAAACACACATTAGACGCTTGAGGAAAAATTATTTCACTCTCGTTCGTAGTTGAAATCAAATCGTAACCTTGATTTTGTTGGAGTTGCCGTAGATGTCGGCCAGTTGCTGGTAAACGGGCATGGGCTCACAGAACTGCACAGCTCGCTCAAACACTTTTTTCAGACTCTCCTCTGTGCCGTACATGTTCTCCAGGTTCAGCAGGGCCACCCACACGTTCAGCTTCTCCTGCTCCTCCCTGGATCAACACAGAGCAAAGTTTGAACACCAACACACCATCCTCATCAACATCTGCCAGGGTCAGAGTTTTTAAGCACCTGAAGGAGATGGTTTTGAGGGCCCTCTCGGCCACAGCTCGGGCCTGCTCGATCTCTGTGGCCTGCAGATGGTGGGCCATGTACTGGAGCCAGAGCAGCGAGCTGTTGGGGGAGGCTAAAAGCAACCGCTCGAAGGTGGCCGCGTCCTGGGGCCGCAGGTTCGGGTCCATCAGCTCGGCTTCCCGCTGTAAGAGGGCTTTCTCCGCAGACGACTTCTCTTGCTCGAGCTCGTGGCGCGACTTCTTTTGGGGCTGGTCAACAAAAAGGTGACCACAAAGAAAACGAAGTGAGACAGATCCAAAACAGATGGATAGATGAGGCACAAACATTTTTTAAGCAGTTCAGGAGATACAGTTTTTTATGAGATGATACAGTCGTCTGCTAAGGTATTCATACCTACTTATAAACACAAAGTAGTGCATAATTGTAAAGTGGAAGAAAAAGGACATAATTTTCCGCATTTTTCACTAATAAAGAACTGATATTTAATTTGAAGTGACATTTGTTGAACCAACTTTCGCTGCAATTTAAGCTGCAGGTGTTTTGAGGTATGCCTCTACCATATTTGCACAGAGATTGAAATCACTCCAGATTACTTTGCAAAGTAGCTCAAGATCAGTCAGATTCGGTGGAGAGTGTCTTAGAACAAGAACTTAAAGCACTGCCACAGTTTCTCAACTGGATTTAGGTCTCAAATTTCACTGAGCCATACCAACACAGATATTTACTGATCTGAACCATTCCTGCTAGAAAGTGAACCTCCACCCCAGACTCAAGTCTTTTAGAGCTTCTAACAGGCTTTTAAACCAGAATCGCTCCGCATTTCTTTCCATCCATCTTCTCATCAACTCTGACCAACTTCCCCGTCCATAATGAAGAATCCCACAGCATGACACTGACACCACTGTGTTTCACTGTGGATTGTGTGCTCAGAGTGATGTGCAGTGTTAGTTCTCCCACATGCATAACCGGTTTCATGTAGACCAAAAAATTAAGTTGGTCTCATCTGACCAAGGTACTTTCTTCCAGATGTTTGTTGTGCCCCTACAAGGCTGGTGGAAGACTGCAAACAGGACTCCTTACGGCTTTCTTTCGACCATGGCTTTCTTTTTGCCACTTATTGGTAAAAGCCGGCATTGTGGAGTGCACAACTGTCAACAGATTCCCCCACCTGAGCTGTAGAGCACCATAGACTTCTTGTAATGTGGCAAAATGTGAAAAGGTTCAAGAGGTATAAATACTTCTTAAAAAGGATCCCCCTTGTTTTTCTCACCTTATTGTTTCCATCTTCCTCTTCTCTGTCACTGGACTCCCCATCCTTTGCTTCCAATACGGGCTTCAGGGAGCTCAGCCCCACATCCCATGAGAACCCTGCTGCCACCTGCAACCTGGGTGGGCCTGCAGTGCTGGGAGCCACCTGCAGAAACAGAAAGACAGAGGTCATTTGTCCACCTGTGGAGGGTGAATTTATAACAGGAACAAAAATGGCTTATGAGGTTCAGCTTACTTTGGCAGAATCATGCTTTACTTCATCTTGCTCATCCTCCTCTTCCCTGAAGTAAACCTCCACTCCGCTGTCATCCCCATCAGTCTTTGATTTCTTTTTTTTCTTCTTCAGGATCTGGGGCTCTGTTTGTTTCTGTCACATAAATAAAACGGCAAAGACTGACCTGTGGGCTAAATAAGCAACCAAACACCCACCAATACAGGTTTTATGGCCCAACTGTCTCGTATTGTTAAAAGGCTGAGTAGACAATTATATGAACAGGACAAGACAATAGCAGCAGGAAGAAAATGGATCTTTAAAGAAGTTCTTTACCTGTTCGCTCTCAGAGGGCGAGCGTTTTTTCGCCTTTTTCGGGTCGCGTTTCTTCTGGTTTCCGACGAGACGCAGCGGCAGGCCGAGAGATTCTGGAAGCACATCTGGCTTCCCGGTGTCAGCAGGGAGAAGGGAAAGGTCGACTAACTCGTCCTCCGTATCAACACTGAGGAGACAAACAGCGGTTATTGTCCCAGATTAAAAAACGCTACGACCAAAGGTCTGAGGTGAAATGGGGTGTTTTTACCTCAGAATTTTAGTGGTGAGGAGGGTGTTGACCGGCAGGTGATTAGAGAGGATCTTGTGGTTGTTAACAAAGTATTTAGAAGACTGTTGAAGTTGGGCTCTTCCTGTGATGTTATGTGACAGCCTGGAAACAGAAGAGAGGAAAGGAATGATGAAGAGGAGAGAACTGCAGGTTGTTTTTAAGGTTCCTATCTGTGTGTCCACTCGAACAGGGATAGGGGCTCAAGAAAGAAGCCTTGTGGTACCCCACATGTGATCTTTTGTTTGCTCTGATTTATTATTATCAAATGACACAAAGTCGCAAAGTTGTCCTGGTCTGTCAAATAACACCTTAACCACCTTCAGCACAGTACCAGACGTCCCTGCCCACTTTGCCAATCTGTAAATGAAGAAGTTATGATCAAAGGTATCAACGCAGCGCTGAGATCCAGTAAACGAACACAGAAGTAGTTACCGGATAAAGACCCCCTGCTCGCACACAGACTTCACATAACCTCGGACAATCTGGCCCAGCCGCAGTTGGTCCAAAGACAGGACTTCTGGGTCCTTTGCCAACTTGGTCTTCTGTGGGTCCAGCCTAGAAGGGCAGACTGTAATGAGCTATATGTTCTATAAACCTTCAGAAAGAAGTACGATTTTTCAAATGACTGTTCTTACCGTGATGGACGTAGGGACAAGTGCCACTTTCCGTTCACCATATCTAGAAGGCAACACCTGTGGGGGAAAAGGAGCAACACTTGGTTTTAAAGGGATCTGGAAAGCTTCAAAAGGTCTTCTACTGATATGCTGAACATGTGCCATCTTTGTGTATTTATTATATTTGTGGACATTAGACTGATCTTCAGAAGCACTGCTGCTCAGGATAGGTAGCATGGGTTACCAACAGAGTATTCACACCCCTTTTATGTGATAGACCAACACAAGATACTGAATAATGAATAAGATTGAGCTGCATTTAGAGTGCAAAGTCAAAACTATGAGACCTAGAAACTCCAGGCACATTAACTGTATCATGTCATGGAAAGACCTGAGATCCTTCAGCTGCTCATGTGTTGGATGTTGTTTTTTCGCACATTACCCTTCTAAGGATATGCATACTGAAAGAACACTGAGCCTGAAGCATCATCAACCAACCTGACGAACTGATCCTTATTGAACATCTCCAGCGGGTTTGGCCTGTAGGAATCAGCGAGGTCAGTGACAGAAACCGTCCCCATGCCGCCGAAGGGAAGCTTGACCAGGAGGCCGACTTGTGGCTGAACACTAATCACCACTCCCAAAGTGATGCTGCCTTGTTCCAGCTTGTGGACCCCTGAGAAACAGCAGGAAGACAGACAGTATGAGAGGCATCATCAGTGATACTTTACCAAAGATTATGAACGTAATCAGCATCTTCTACCTGTGAGTGACAGCACGAAGCGATGAGGTTGGACGCTCGCTTCCGCCACTTGAGCACGGACCACCTGGCCCAGCTTGAACAGTTTTTCTGGATGGCTGGCATCCTGAAAATGGGCAAAAACAAATATTTATTGAAGATTTATTTTGTCAAGCAACATATATATTTCCAGAGCTTAATTAAAGAAAAATCTTGACTCGTGCGCAGATTCTGCATCACTCACTTTAGGATCTGTGATCATGGATAGCAGGTCAACAGTTCCTGTGACGCAGGGGTCGGTGGTGATCTCCAAACTCTTCTTGTCTGACTTAAACTGGAAATGAAAACAAACCTTCTGAACCTACTGTAAGCTGGTGTTCCTGTACTTCAAATTTGCAAACATTACAAATTAAATCCCCAGTGAAAGGCTTATTATAGCTCACCTTTGATACGAAACATGTAATTTCATCGCCGACCTTATAGCTGGACAGTTTGTCTTTTGCTGTAACCGGTTTGAAGTCTATACCAGTATCCAGCTGGCTACAGAGAGGAAAGGAAACAGAAAATTACCAGGCATAAAATGTAAAAGATACCAAATCGGCACAGGTAACATGGTGACAATCATCTACTTTGGTTACCTGGGTATAAGTGTGAGCTCAGGAATCGTGTACTTGAATTTAGGGTGAGAAAACGGAAGAAATCTGAAATTAGGAAGAAGATGTTGTTACAATCATTGCTAAAATGTATAGATTTGAATACATCTACAGGTATATTTCAATAAATTACAATATTATTGAAAAGTTCATTTGTTTTCAGTAATTCACAGGAAGACTTGCTGACCTGAGAGGTTTCAAGTAGACAGTCACTCCAACATGAAAGGTAAGTCACTATAGGTCATTCTTAAAGAAGTTGCTCACAAAGTGCTGTATCCAAGCACAATAATGGAAAGTTGAGTGGAAGAATAAAATGTGGTAGAAAAAGGTGCACAAGCAGGGAAGCAAAACCCATTAAGAGCTGGGGGAAGATTGACAAATGTGAACTCTTTTCCAGGGGCTCTACTTTGAACAGCTCCACTCTACTCAGCCCGTTTTTCGGCCCGGTGCTGGCTTTCTTGGTCCCCGTTTGTCAGCAGGTCTCATTCGGGCCGAGTAGGGCCGAAATGTGACGTGAACAGACTGCTGTTCACTGATTGGCCATGGTCAACCATATGTCACCAGCATGACAAGTGTTCGCCGAGGTAGCAGAGAGCCACAGAATTTCACCGCACACCGCAGTGCTGGGAAAAGCCCAAAAAACTCAAAAACGACTACAAAAATATGAAGGACCACAATGGCTGGAGGGGGTCAAAACAAAAGCCATGGCAGTGGTTCTAAATCATGGACACCATTTATGGCCATTGCCCTGTGAGTTTTGGATGGGAGGGTGGTCTGGACTCTGAAACATCACCGTTTCAATAATACATCATGTGAAATCGCACCTCCTGCCGTAAATGGAAACACAACAGGTTCCAGAAAGGAGCTGAAACTGTGAATGGCAAACATGCAATATTTAGACGTTTCCAGGACAATGGCTACAATTTTCCAATTCCTTTTGTTGAGCCACTCCTGATCCAGAAACATCACGAAGGTCCTACCTGGGCCAAGGAGAAAAACAACTGGACTGATGCTCAATAGTCATAATCATTTTTCAGATCAAAGTAAAGTTTGCATTTCATTTGGAAATCAAATCCTCCAGAGTCTGGAGGACAAGTGAAGAGGTACAGAATCCATGTTGCCTGGGGTCCATTGTGAAGTTGCCAAAACCAGTGATGGTTTGGGGTGCCACGTCATCTGCTGGTGTTGGTCCACTGTGTTTTCTGAAGTCCACAGTCAATGCAACCATCTACCAGGAAATTTAAGAGCACTTCATGCTTCCCCCTGCTGACAGGACTTGGTACCGGCCCACACTGCCAAAAGGTACCAAAAGCTGGTTCAAGGACCACGTGGTTGCTGTGCTTGATTGACCAGCAAACCCCCCTGACCTGAACCCCATAGATAATCTATGAAGTATTGTCAAGAGGAAGATGAGAGACACCAGACCCAACAATGCAGATGACCCGAAGGCCACTATCAAAGCAATCTGGGCTTCCATTGCACCTCAGCAGAACCACAGGGTGATCAGCTACCTTCATGTCATGCCGCATTGATGCAGTAAATAATGCAAAACGAGGCCCAACCAAGTACTGAGTGCATATCCTGCAGAGTACATGATCATACTTCTAGGTAGGACCACACTTCTGAATTAAAAATCCTTTGTTATTAGTCTTATGTCCTTTTTCTTTTTAGAAACTGAATTCATCAGCTGTGAGCCCTATTCATCAAAATGAACAGAAATAAACAAATGGCATATCACTCTAGGTGTAATAAATCTATATCACGAGTTTAAGTTTTTGAACCGAAATACTGAAATAAATAAACTTTTCAATAATATTTAAATTTCCTGAGATGCACCTGCATATCCCATTATGCATAGTGGCACTGACAAGCTGTGTTAACCTGTGACTGGTGGCTTCTCGTCCTCCGATGACCCTGGCTTTGACCACGCTGCCAACACTCACTGTGGACGTGGGGAAGGACCCCAGTCTGACCTCAGCTGGCTCCACTACCTGCGACACGTGGACGCTGCCTGTGGTCCCGTCCTCCAGAGCCACCTGAATGCAGGTGGGCTTCACCGACCTCACTTTACCCTGCAGGATCTCGCCAAAGCGGTGTCCCGAAGAGTCCGTCTGGTTTTCCGAGGTTGTGCGCTGCCGCCTTGGCACGCTGCCCTTCCACAACACCAGGGGGAGCCCTTCTAGTTGCTCACAGCTAGGTTCTACAACTTCCACTGTTAAAGTCATCCCCACCTTGAATCTCTCTGACTCGAACAGAATTACCTCATTCAGGTGGCTGCAGGTTTGGATCAGAGTCAGCTGTGCAGCATCATTTAGTGAGACAACAGCAAAGTCCGGGTCCACGAACTGCACCACAGCAGGGCAATCTGAGCCTTGATTTAACTGTAGAAAAGGAATAAAAAACATGGTAAAAATGGCAATATTAATGTAATGTATAAAAAGCAGTTTCTATAATCTGCTGAAATCAAGAGTGCAAGCATAAGCGACACATACAGATTTCTTTTTCCCAAGCAGCTTTGGAAGGATGGAAACATGGACACAAGCAGACAGGATGTCAACATTAAGGATGACTGCACTCAATTTCTGTCCAGGGGTCAGTCCAACTCCTGGAAAACATTCAGACAATGACATAATAATGATGAGATAATCAGATATGACAGCAAATAATGCTGAGTTTCACAGGGATGTAACAAGAAAAATAATCACCGTTTTTAATACAGATAGATTCAAGGTTTCACAAACAACAAATGTGTTTAAGAAAAATATATAAGCAGTGTAAACTATTTTAGTCCAACTGCTGCAGGAGCTAATTTAAAGGCTACCCTTTGCAAAAATAGCAGTAAAACTACGATTCTTTATGTTTTCACAATTATCAATTATCAATTTTAATTATCAAAAACTGTGTAAAAGACACTGTTTAGTACAGAATTATTCAGCTCATGTTACATCAGGATTGGTAGTTTACATGCTGAGCGATAGATAATCAAATGCAATCCAGAAACTTCAAAAAACAAAAAAAATAAAATCAATCTTCTCTTTGGTAGTGAAAGGACCAATAAATACCCATTTCTTAAACCTTTCGCCACATAAAACATTAAGTTGTACTTTGTTTTTACAAATAAAAAAAAGGCAGAGATTGTTGTTTTACAGTCTGCACGTGAAGAATAGCTCAGTAAAAACTTAAATGTTTCAGATTAAACAAATATTTTTCAAAAACAGAAGATGATAAACTGAGTGAACACAAAAAGCAGTTTTCACATGGTGATAATTTAAAAGGGAAAGTAGGGGCACAACGCTGGTGGTGTAGGGGTTGGCGCGCGACCACATATAGAGGCTATAGTCCTCGAAGCGGCCGTCCCGGGTTCGAGTCCCGGACCCAGCGACCTTTGCCAAATGTCTACCCCTCTCTTTGCCCCTCCATCCTGTCTGCCTACTATCAAAAATAATAGCCTCTAGTGCCGAAAAAATTCTTAAAAAAAAAAAAGGGAAAGTAGGCTATCCGAACCATCCTGGTCCTATGTGAAAATAGATTTGATCAAATCAAGAATTAACTGAGTAACCACATTTTTGGTTCAGTTTCAGTAACTATTACTACCTGACCTGTAGTACCAAGAAATCACTTTAACAGAACCCGTCTAATAACAGGAAGTAAGCTTAAACACCTTCCAGTGTGGCCTAAATAAATCAATTCTGCAAAGAAAAAAAAGGTCAAACATCTCCTACAGAGATATAAAGAAAACCATCAAGGGGGTTGCACTTCCAGTTATTAAGTTTAAGGGGCAATTATATTTTCCCTCAGGTCCAGGTTGGTTTAGATATCTTTTTTTCATTAACATATGAAATCATTTGAAAATTGCATTTTGAATTTACTTCAGTTATCTCTGATGTTAAAATGAGTTTAAAGCATCGAAGTGTGACAAAATGTAAAAACATAAGACGTCTGTAAGGTGCCAAAAACGTTTTCACTGCACAATTTAGTTCAGGTTTGATCGGTCTGCACTCTGAACAACAAACAAAAAGCTCAGAATCAGATACTAAAACATTTTGCATTTGTTTTTAAATGGTACAGGTCCGATTGGGTTTCAGACTAGCCGCTAACATCAGCCTCTGGATTTATACTAAATGACAGAACGTTCCCTACTGCAGGTCAGATATTAAATGACAAAAACCTTTAAATAGAATCTCATTAAAGAATCCTGAAATATCCCTTTAAGACCCGGGTGCTGTCAGATGTTTCTGGTTCTGAACATACCAGTCACATGGTGTTTATTGGCGAGAATGGCAGCACCAGGCAAGTCATCAGATTTAAATTTGGCCCCGTTTTCCGCCACAGAATCCACCATCAGCTTCAGCTTCTGCCCGATGGACAGAGCGGCCAACTGCTGCCGAAGCTCACCATCATCTGTAAAGACAGAAATAATGACACCAGAGCCAGGTTCTACCGGGCTGACCTGCAACTGAGAATATCAAGATCACTCCATAGAGAGAAACCACAGGCGCACCTCTGACAGCCAGCATTTCCTTCACAGCCTTTCTCTCCTGTAGGCCATTCATGAGTCTGGTCCGTGCGTCCCCGTCAGACGTTATGACCTCTGACATCTTCAGCGTGACCAGGAATCGCTGCTTTTCCTCATCCAGGTTGGTAACCTTGGCGATGACCGTCTGACCCCGCTTGAAGGCGGCTGTCGTGTCGCTGATGAACTTATCCGACATGGCCTTCAATCAAACAAACACAGAAACTGTTTAATGTTAAAAACAGGGACGTGTTTCTTTAAGAAAACCAGATTCTCAGCCCTTCACTCACAGATTTGGGTGCAAGACCAACAAGGCCGTAGGGGAACTCTACAAAGACACCATAGGACATGATGTTCTTGATCCAGCCGATCAGCTGCATCCCAACGGTTATCTCAGAGAAATCTTTGGCTACCGCTCCATCCTCTAGTGACCATCTCACTCTGGGTTTCTTGGTGACTGTCTGTAAATGGGAAGCAGCTAAGGTAAAAATAAACCACGTCCACACCACGGAACATCAGTTTAGATCTAAACATCACCAGGGAAAGGATACAATATTCCGTTTGTTCTTGTTAAAGCAGATGACGTTTGAAATGGTGTCTCCTTCCCGCAGACTCTCCCACAGTAACTGACAGTTGGACATGTGATCAGAGAGGTGCACTGTGGGTAGTACAGCACGGACCTCATCTGGGAGGATGACAACCTCAAGACCGTTGATGGATTTCTTCACCACCTTTGCTTCTAGCCTCTACCTCACAAAAAAAAGGATGTCAGAGAATGAAGAATCTGGATGGATGTTAAAACAACAACAAGGACCTGAGCTCACCGTTCCAATCTCGCAGTCTAACTGAGGCTTGGTAGACACCTCCGTCTCTCCCACCGCCTTGAATGACAGCAACAGCTTCTCCTTCTTGGGCTCACACTGAAGAACTTTGACCTTCAACACCTAGAACATGAACAAGATTGAAAACTGTTCCCTACTTTACCAGACTCAATTTTCCCAAATTCCAACTTCCTTTTGGCCCATTATTAAAGTATAACTACAAAAGTTAACCATAAATCTACTGCAGATACTTCTCAGGGGTCAGGCTTTAAATATGGAACCTAGAAAACACAGACTGAATGGACACACAGATGTAGCAGAAAGATAAGATGGAAAGAGTTAAAACTCAAGAAACTAAGGCGAACTGGATGGATAGACAGATTGATGGCGATGGACGATACGATGGAGGGGGGGACGGAACACTGACAGGTGGACAGATTGATGGACGGATGTATGGATGGACCAAATGGATATATGGACGCATGAGTGAGAATATGGATGGTTACAACGTTTATACAACAGGACAGGGAATAAAGCCTGGAAACTGCAACATTTTTCCACAATCTATTTTTATTTTCCAGCCCTGGAAAACCCTTTGATATTCCCAGTCTATGTATGACATTCTGATACTAGTCTATGTAGGATACTCTCTGCTGTCTTACCTGTCCAACATAGAAGATGTCCTCAGGACTGACGATGGACTCGGAGCTGAGCTCCCCAAGCGGAACCAGACCTTTGATGTTGTTAAAGAAACGGACGATGCAGCCGAAGTCTCTGATGCACACGATGTAGCCGTGGGACACCAGACCTGGACGGGCGTCGTTGTAGCTGAGGAACAGTGGCAGGGTGCTCTCAACAAGGGCTTTCTTTCTGGTCAGACACAGCTTCCTGTTATCCACATCTACTGATAGCACCTTAGGTTCACACAAAGACACACAACAAGACATGCTAATCTGACAACAAAGCCTGGTAACGATTTAATTCCTGCATCCTTTGGAAGAAAACTGTACTGACCCGACATTTCACCTTCATTCCCTCGATGTACTTCTTCTCTGGGTTTTTCAGGATGATGTCAGAGAGGTGCGTCCGAGGCACCAGACCTTTAACGTGGTCCGACAGATGCACCACCATGCCGTGACTCAGCAGCACAGACACCGTCCCCTAAGAGGAAAAACAGTCCAAATCATTATGGACCTAATTTTTAACAAATACCGACCCAAACAAAACAATTCTGCATCTCACCTCGACAACTTGGCCGGTGTGAATATCCTGGTATCTGTAAAACTGTTGATCAATCACACTCCTACAATCAGGACACAGCATAAAGTGGTCAGTGCATCAGAGCAGAACAGCGAGGTCATTGACATAAAACAGATAAAAGGGGCCCATACGTACCTTCGTAAACTAGCAAAATAAATTTGATCCATGAGGCTGAAGTCCAGGATCCTGCAGGTGTGCTTTTCCATCGCAGACACCTTGTTATCATTAGCTTGGTCGTTTGGCTCCTTCAGGTGGTTCCTCTGTCAAGACAGATAATAGAAATGATGTCAGGGTCAGGATCTCTACAGCAAATTCGTCAATCCCCAGCTTTACTTACATGCACAAAGGCTGGAGTTTTGCCAGGCAGCTCCAACACGGCACCTGACATATGGTGCATCGTGGTTATCTTGCACTCGTTCACCACCTCACCGATCCGGTCCCCGCTGGAAGGCTTGGGTATGATGTCAAACCCGGGCTGTAGGAGGTAGCTGCGCAGGCTCAGTCCAACGAGGCGGGTGGTCGGCTCGATGTAGAGCACGCACGCCCGCACCTGGTGTGTATGGAGGACCAAAGCACCACAGTTTAATACGCAAATAAAACATTAAATGATCAAAATAATATGTCACAAATTAATTACATTTTCAAATTACAACATTTATTGAATAAGTGAATAATAAAATATTTAATGGATTATGGGTGGATGGACAGACGGGCAGGCGGACAGAAAAAGAAACATATTTCATTAATAAAAGTATTTATTTTATTTCCGAAAAGCAGAAATAATGATTTCACTATAATGAATTCAGTTTAAATTATTTCACTGTGTTATGCAGCGCAGGAACCATGAAATAAATAAATACTGTTTTTAGTTGAATTATCCAACTTTACATTTAATAAATCAGAGCTGTTATGTTGCTATGGATACATTTATTTATTTAAAGTTATATTTAACGGGGATTTGCAGCTTGGCTGATGGAGTAGTTGGACGCACAGTGAACCCGCTCTCCCAAAGCGGGCACCTATCCCATTAAATACCAGGGTAACATGTCTTTATCACTGCAAGGTGTTAATGAATGAAAGAAGAAGGGCCAGATAAGGGGGGGTTGGACACCAAAAACCCAATAAAAAAGTGCTTCGGTGACGAAGTCTGATAATATCGACCCAGATCCACCTTCCGGCAATGAGAGGGGCACCAGAATCAACGTGGATAGCGGTGAGGTAATTAGCACGATAAAGGAGTTGAAAATGGATCTCAAAAGGAGACAATGAAAGCCTGAGACGTGAGATAAATCATCCGGGGCAAGAAATCAACTGCAAACTTGACGGTTACAAGAAACTGGTTGAAATGTGACCCTCCAAGCTGCGATCGGTGGAAGGACACTGTAGAGGAAATGCACTCCATGGAAACACTGATACTCTCTGAGGACTAAAGCAGGGACCCACACAACACTTTGGGCCAAATGGACCAAGTACAAGAACAACAATGCGTTGAATTCACACCTTTCATGAGACCGGCTGAATAATTAGGTGATAAGAATAGTAACCCCTCCTGTTCTAATCGTGTGAACTATATGTTTTATAATGTCGGTTTTGTACAAGATAAAAAAAAAAAAAACATAAATAAAGAGTTTAAAAAAAGGTTATACTTCACATATAGATATAGTAATGTAAAAACTCATCGGTTCATTCGACTGTTGCTCATTTGGTTTGATGTGTTTGAAGAATATTGGACCCCCAAGTTAGCGTTTACTGTTTATCTGTAAAGAAAAATCATAATTTTCTTTCTAAACTTCTATTAGTACCAAATATTTCAGACAAGAGCCTTAATTATGTGTCAAATAAATTCAAATTAGCTGAGTCTGCAGGACAGGCTAGGTGAGTTTTACCTGAAGCCCCTCTGTGTAGGTCGACTCCTGCCCTGGCTCCATGTGAAGAAAGTCCACCTGGCCGCTGAAAGAGGACAGGAAGTCCAGGTGCAGGCCATGTTTGGTCACCTACAACCCCAACATGCAGAGTTTATTTAAGGAAATTACAACTCTTACAGAGTTAACCGCATCGACAGCAAACTGAAAGAAAGCCCTCATCACCTTTTTGACGGTAGCCTTGATCCTGAGGCCCGGCAGTAAGTTGGTGAGATTCCAGCCCTGTTTGGTGTCAGCGCAGGCCTGAGCCACGGCGGACAGGTCTGAGGAGAGCCAGACGACGCGGCCATCGTTCTTTACTTCCTCTACCCGAAAAGTCACATACTGACCCACCTTAAGCTCTGCACACATGGAAAACACAGACATGTTTCATAACTGTTACCTTTTTGAAACTTTGATGCACAGTTCAGCTGTTTTTCTTACCATCACTTTCACACGGTTTGCTCCTTGTAGCATCCTGAGGCAGGAAGGCTTTGGTTCCACTGACCCCGATGTCAATTATGGTGCCATGATCTTCAACACTCTCCACACATCCACTCAGGACCTAATTCATCGACGGAAACGTTGAAACACAGTTAAAGCGTTTTTTTAATTAGTTGTGAGCCACAGTTAAAACTACTGATGCTCATTCCTGCTCACCATTCCAGCCTTAAGAGAGCTTGAGGTGAGGCTCTTGTTGACCAGTTTTGGATTGACCGACAGCTGAATGCTGAGCGAGCCGCCTTTAGTTATGTCCAACTTGGAAACCACACATCGGACCAGCTGTCCCGGGCTGAAGATTTGGGACAAAGAGCTGAACTCCTGCGAAGTCCAAACACAGACATTCAGTGACCTGCTTAAGTATTTATACGACTTGAAATACCACTAACTTTAATGCAATTAATTTAGATTTCGTGTTGTAGACCAACACAAAATATTATGCATCATTTTCAACATTTTCTTTTTCAAACCATCTAAGAAGCCCAGGGTTCACTTGTATTTATCCACCTTTACTGCTCTGTAAAAAGCCACTGAGGTTTGTTAGCCCACGACATGATGGTGGTGGCAGCATCATGCTGTGGGAGTGATGACCCAAATTTAACTTTTTGGCCTAAATGCAAAACACCATGTCTGGAGGAGAATTAACACTTCAGATAACTTTAAACCCAACATCCCTACAGTGAACATAGCGGTGGCAGCTTAAGGCTGCTGGAATGGTTTTCTTCAGCAGGGACAAGCAAGACGAAACTGGTAGAAGAGAAGATAGGTGGAGCTAAATATTGGGCAATCCTGGAATAAAACTTGTGAGAGGCTGCAAAGGAGTTGAGACTGGGGCAGAGGTTCACTTTCAGCAGGAGAACCATAAACATTTGTTCAGAGCTACAGTGGTTTAAATCAAAGCACATCCATGTGTCAGAATGACCCAGTCAAAGTTCAGATCTAAATCCCAGTGTTTGGGGGGGGTTGCGGTAGTCCCGGCGGTGGTCCTCCCGGGGTTCCCGTGCTCTGGGGGCCCTTTGGATGTCTTTAGCTAAGATCTTCTCCGTGTCTGTCTCAGGTCCAGAGGGGCAGGTCTGGGGTTCCTCACACTCACTATTACATATTTTTATAGAGAAACCTTATATTCAAAAGCGCGCTCACACTTACACCCACAGGTGTTTGGAGTCAGGTATTAACAGATACACTGATGTTCTACATTGAGCTGCAGTTACCACTAAATACATTTTGCATTCATTTCGGTAACATTGCTGTTGTTACATACAGTATGCGTTTCTGCAAGTGTAGAAACAGTCCTCTAGGGTGTTATCTTGTATTCTCTTAGTCTTTTTATCTCCCTCTATTAAGTTCTTCTTCTCCCCCTTATTCCTTTTTGCTCGACCTCCCTCTCTCTTGCTTTTTTCCCCCTTTTCATTTCTGTCTTCATGTCCATTGCACTTATAATAAATAATCCCAAAGCGGTTTCTAAAGTTTTTTTCTTTATATATCAAGCGAAGCATTAATGCTCCGCTTGTGAAATAAAATCTGTTGGGCTTCTTCTTGGCACTCAGACAACAATTCTGAGTGCTACTCTGCTGGACAGGACACAAAAAAAACAATTAAGATAGTAAAACAAGTCATTTAAGGTTACCTTGCCTATATAAAAACATGTGTTTCATTGTCCTTTAATGAAACAAACAAAAAGTTTTAGGCACCGCCCCTTACAAGCAGCAAAAATCACCGGGTCAGAGGTTTTGTCTCGGCTTGCCTGTCGGAAGGGAAATACTCCCCCTGGCTGTACAAGACTGGTCTTGGTAACTAAGTATGTAAATACATATATAATGTAGATGGAGAGAAACAGATAGATGAAGATAGAGAGATGTTAACAGAAAGAAAGATACACAAATGTACAAAGAAAAAGAGACATGCAGAATGAAGCAGGGATTATTATTAGTAAAATATAATTTTTTTATAGGAATTCTCAGTCGAATACGAAGAAACCGATTAAAGCAAACAATTGTCATAAGAATCCATGGCGCAAAAACTGATGTCAGAAATTCTCCATTTAATCTGACTAAGCTTGAACAAGAGGAATGGGCAACAATTTCGTGCTCTAGATGTTCAAACCTGGCAGAGACATGCTTCAAAAGACTTGAGCTGTACAAAAAAGCAGGTTCTACAGAGTCTTGACTCAGGGGGGCTGAACAGAAAGGACATCACACCTTTCCACTTTTCATTTGTAAAATAAAGTCGAAAACCATTTTTTTATTTCCCTCCACTTTCGAATTATTCACTATTTTGTGTTGGACTGTGTTGCATAAAACTCCATTAAAATGCATAGAAGTCTGTAGTTGTAATACAACAAATTGTAAAAACAAAAAACAAAAACTGAGTTCAAGAGGAATGAATACTTTTGCAACTCACTCTACATCCCTGAATGTGAAAAAGAATTATCGGGCAAGTTCAAATGAAATTAGTTACCTCAGTCTCCACGTCTGAATCCAGCTGCTTGCTCAGCAGCTTGGTGTAGGAGTCACAGATGTTCCTGATACTGAGGAAGCCCTGCAGGCCACAAGGAAGGCTGACGGTCACCTCGAAGTCAGTCACCTCCTTCACACAGCCCAGAAACAGCATCCCCTCTCTCACATTCTGGGTTAAAACACGTTGCAGAATTTAACTTATACCACAAAATAATCAACAGTAGGAATCTAACTGAGGATCAAACATTTATAAGTAATGTTTATTACCTTTAGATGCAGAATCTCCACATTTTTAGCAGCAGCGTTAAGTGTCAGGCTACCTTCTTTCTCGTCCGTCTTTTGCTTTTTTAATTTCTTGCCATCATCCTTCGCTCCTCCCTTTCTTTTCTTTGTCGTTTGTTCATCTGACTGCAAAAAAACAAATGCACAAGAAGAGTCGATATTACTGGTCAGAGACAGGTTCAAATAATACTTTATTCAATCAACAAATGGTGATAAAGCTTTTTACCTGAAACAGGTTGTCCACTTTACTTCGCTCCACCACGATTTTACTCTCAGAGGTCTTCTTTATTGTACCCCCACGAGGAAAATCCTCCTCTACCGACGCCATATTGGATGCAGTTTGGGACGTCTCGAATTTGAAGAAGTTTCAGTCAATAAACTGAGTTCATGCAAACCTCTGTAAGCCACACACAAAAAAAGAGGCTAAATCATAAGGTAACTATACACTCACCGCCCACTTATTTAGGTACACATGTCCAACTGCTCGTTAACGCAAATTTCTAATCAGCCAATCACATGGCAGCAACTCAATGCATTTAGGCATGTAGACATGGTCAAGATGATCTGCTGCAGTTCAAACCGAGCATCAGAATGGGGAAGAAAGGTGATTTAAATGACTTCGAACGTGGCATGATTGTTGGTGCCAGACGGGCTGGTCTGAGTATTTCAGTAACTGCTGATCTACTGGGATTTTCACGCACTACCATCTCTAGGGTTTACAGAGAATGGTCAGAAAAAGAGAAAATATCCAGTGAGCGGCAGTTCTGTGGGCGCAAATGCGTTGTTGATGCCAGAGGTCAGAGGAGAATGGCCAGACTGGTTCGAGCTGATAGAAAGGCAACAGTAACTCAAATAACCACTCGTTACAACCAAGGCCTGCAGAAGAGCATCTCTGAACGCACAACACGTCGAACCTTGAGGCAGATGGGTTACAGCAGCAGAACACCACACCGGGTGCCACTCCTGACAGGAAACTGAGGCTACAACTCGCACAGGCTCACATTAATTGGACTGGCAAGTTGGGTGGAAGAAAAAAAGTTTATGCACAAGCGGTCAAAATGACCACAGCCTTAAAAGGGTTGGGAAGCAAAGTCCATCCAAGAGTTTGGAGGTACAGAACCCAAGCTACTCGAGATCAAGTGTGGAGTTTCCAAAGTCAGTGATGATTTGTAGACACATGCCATCTGTTGGTGTTGGCATATTAAGTCCGAAGTCATAGCAGCTATCAACAATTTTAACAGCACTTCAATGCTACCCTCTACTGACAAGCGTCATTGAGAATCCTCATGAAGATTTCATTTTCCAGCTGGACTTGGGACCTGAGAACAACACTGACAAAAATAGCTGATTAAATGACCATGGTATCACTGTGATTGACTGACCTGCAGACTCACCTGAGCTGAACCCTAGAAAATCTAAAAAGTATTGTGAGGAGAAAGATGAAAGACTCCAGACCCAGCAATGGAGATGACCTTTTTATTAAGGCATCCTGGTCTTCCTCAGCAGAGCCACAGGCTCGCCTCCATGCCACACCACATCGATGCAGTACTTCATAAAAAAGGAGCCCCGACCAAGTATTGAGTGCATCTAATGTACAATATTAAGGTATTTTTCTATTGGTCTTATGTAATAATCAAATTTTCTAAGAAAGTGTCCTTTGCACTTTCATCAGTTGTAAGCCATAATCATTGCTTGAAATATATCAATGTAATTGTAATGTGGAAGATATGGTATCATCGCTCCTAATTTCTCTGTGGTATTGAGCAATAGCTGTCCAGATGTACTAATTAAAAAACCCTGGCTCACTGAAAGCCAAATAAATGGAAATGACTGATATCTCAGGACTCCTGCAGTGTACTTATAACTTAAAATAAATAGAGCGGTCTAACAAGCCTCGCTTTTAAAAAGCTCGCATCTACCACCGACTCGGACTTAAATCTAAATAAATAAAGATCAAGAAGCTCCACAGCAGACAGCACACTTCTCCTGATAGAGCCCATCTTACTTTTAAGATAAATATGTAAATACAATACCTGACTTCGTGATATTTGTGTGTATTTAATCCCAGTTTTGCGCATGCAGTAACTCACATGTTGATCAGCAACACGCCATCATTACAACCCGGAACTAAAAGTTTTTAGGGCGGTCCTCCTGTGCTCCAATCATAGGTGCGAATTGAAGATGGACAATTAATTAAACCAATCAAACGTCGTTTCTGATCTTAGAAATTAATGACATTGTTTTAAACCAATAGCCAACCCGGTTTAGTCCGCTTCCAGTGGGAGGGACTTCCTGGCAACTGTAGCATTGCGGCCTCTGTTGAAGGGCACTGGTCTCATTCAGCTAGCTCAGGGGTCGTGTGTTAAAGGTAAGCTAAGACACGTTTAGACTTCAGTTAGTCCATCCTTTTGGCTTCGTCATACGAGAAAAAAACAAAATTGTATTCGCAACTGTTTTGTTTATTGACATAGTGTTTTTTTTAAATGTTATTAAAAATCTATTTAGCTTGGTGGCTAACTTAGTAAGCTAACATTGACTTCATATAGTGTGCTAACTTGTTTGTCAGCTTCATTTCGCGTAATTACATTGTTCCTCGGTTAATAAGTCTAAGGTTACTCTACTAGATAAGCTGAAATGAACCGAATTCTATAAAATGTATTGTTTTTATATTAAGTTTCGGTATTCTACAGCATTTGCCCCTAATTCCATAAATATTGTAGCATTTTGTGTTACAGATGTAAATGTTTTCTCATCTAATTAAATCTGCATTGATTTCAAAGTAAAGTTTAGAGTTAAAATATAGGTAAATGTGTTAGATTTAAAATACTGTATTTCCATTAGCTTGATATAGGATGTTTTATGAAAACAAAATGGCTTGAAATTCAACCGGCAGTGACTTTCCTTGTTGTCCTGCATTGAACTTGATGTAACCGAGTCTGGATTCTTTTTTACAAATATTAAATTAGTTTAACAAACATAAATACGGGTTATAAATCGCTACATTTTGGCTTTTGCAAGAATTTGATTCTCAATGTATAGCATCGAGTAGAAATACCGCTGGATTAACGCAAAATATCCAATAAATAAGCATAGTATTTATAAGTTCATTTCTATCAGTAACTCGATTCACTAAATTAAACAGAAACCATGTAGATTAATTTCACAGGCTGTTTTCAAGCCTTTATTTCTATTAATGATGATGGTTTTCTGTTTACAGCTAAAGAAAATATGTCAGACCAATAAAAAAAAAAACCAAACACTTTTAATAAAAAAGTGTGTGCTCAATGAAATGTATGTTTAATGCCTGTTTAAAGGTTGTTATTTTCAAAGGGTACTTTTTAAGGCTGAAACAGTGAATCGGATTAATCGTGATTTACCGATTATTGAAATAATTGTCAACTAATTTAGTAATCGAATAATCGTTAAATGGAGTATACAGACTTTAAAACATTCCAACCTACTTAGCAATAATAAAGCAAAAAAAGTCCAAAAAACATGCCGTTTGGTTAATTGGGTCACTCAAATTTCCCCCTTAGGTGTATTGAATGAGGTGGGGCATGGTTGTTTGGTTTTGTTTGCCCTGGGATGGACTGGGGAACGCCCTGTCCAATTTGTCTTGGTAAAAAGAAAAATACAAGTCCTGCACAGTGGTCAGGGGATTTTTTAAGCCATTCTTCTTGCAGGATAGTGGGCCCAGGTCACTACCTGATACTGGTGGAGGGAAAAAAGTTTCCTGACTTGCTCCCCCAAAAAAACCCCCAAAAAGGGTCAATAAAATTTAGATCTGGTGACTGTGCCCGGCCCATGGGAGATGTTCAACTTCACTTTCATGTTCCCCAAACCCAATCTTTTACCAGTCTTGCTGTGTGTATTTGGTGCATTGTCATCCTGATACACGGCACCGCCTTCAGGATTAAAAATGTTTGAAACCATTGGATGCACATGGTCCTCAAGAATGGTTCGGTAGTCCCTTTGGCAGTGACCCCGCCCATCTAGCACAAGATTGGGGCCCAAGGGGAATGCCATGATATGGCCCCCCAAACCATCACTGATCCACCCCCATGCTTCACTCTGGGCATGCAACAGTCTGGGTAGGTACGCTTTTTGGGGGCTTCTCCACACCGTAACTCTCCCCGGGATGTGGGGGAAAAACAGTAAAGGGGGATCATCAGAGAACAATACATGTTTGACATTGTCCACAGCCCCAAGATTTGCACTCCCCCCCCTTTCCCCCCCCACCATTGAAACCGACGTTTGGCCCTGGGCATGAGTGACAAAGGTTTGGCCTTTTAGCAGCCCGGCCGTGTATTATTGACCCTGTGGAGCGTTTAAAATTTAGGTGCACAAATTTTAATTTTTGCCGTGATTTGGGCAGCCGTGGTTTTATGTTTTTTGGATACAATCCGGGTTAGCACCCGAACATCCCTTTCAGACAGCGTTCCTCTTGGGGGCCACAGTTAAAACCTGTTGGAATGTGGTTCGTCCTTCTTGGTGGTATGCTGGCCCTTACACCCCGATACCGTGGCTCTTGATACATCACAAAGACTTGCTGTCTTGGTCAGAGATGCGCCAGCAAGGGCGTTTTCACCAAAAAATTTGTCCCTTTTTTAAACTCTGGTATGTCACCCATAATGTTGTGTGCATTTAAAAATTTTTAGCAAAAAATGTGCTCTTACCCTGCTAATTGAACCTTCACACCCTTTCCCCTTTACTGGGCAATGTGCAATCATTGAAGACTGGCTACCAGGCTGGTCCAATTTAGCCATGAAACCTCCCACACTAAAATGACAAGGTACTTTTTTTGACAGATGCATATCCTAATTTATGTTAATATTCTTTTATTCTAATTAATCTAATGTGATCTATTTGTAAGTGCTTTTTGCATAGAATATCAGAATATTAGCTGATAATTAGCTGGTTAATTAAGTCAGGCTGTGTTGTCATTTTTCCAGAAACAACAAATACAGTTTTGGCAGCTCTTGGAATTGGCAACGAAATGTTTCAAGATAAATGGATTTATATATCATACAAACGCATATTTGCACAAATAAATACATTAGGTTAATATAGTAAATTGCCAGTTATAGTTTAAAAGGGTTTCCTTAATAAAGGTGATTAGTGATGCACCTTTTATTTCTACATGATTATATATTTAGTGGCATGATTTTTTTTTTCAGTCAACTGACTAGCAGTGCTCAGCATTAGGTGAGGGAGGTTCAGTGCTGTGTTTTTGCAAGCAATACATCCATGGAAAATGTTACTCAGTCTGACACAATTGTAGGAACGACATAATAGATTATTATTCTGTTAACACTGTAACACAAAATATTGTGTACCTTAATACGGGTAACTGGTATATGCCAAGATACAATAATTACTAATACCTCAACATTACAGCCTTGTGATTATAATAAAATGAAAAGTACACAATCAACCTTTGGTGTTGTAAACTGACTCCAGGCCAGCCTTGAGAAAATGTTATGTCTAAAGTACAAAGTTTACCTTGGAGGGCTTTGATGTGACACAAAACCAAAAACTATTTCTAGAGTCCAAAACAGGAAAACTGTCCAATAGCAACATAATCTGTATGCAGATTTCATTTGTTTTCTGTATGATGCTAGTTTCCTCTCTGTACAGAATGTCTCAGGTTAATTTAGAAACTATGCAGCTAAATTAGGGCCACAGATTGTTTGGGGAAAAAAATGAAACTGAAAAATAGTTTGGAACTTTTTTCTTCTGTTTCAATTTAGTTTTTTTTTCTAAATAGAAACTTTATGGCCCCAATTTATCTCCATAAAAGTTTTCTGAATGAAGTCAGTGGTTGAGGAGAGGCGTTTCATGTTTTAATAGTGCTAATGTGCAACCAGGAAGCACTTAAACTTTTAACAAATGAATGTGCTTAAAAGGTTGGTTAATTAGGAACATGTAAATGAACCAAAGATGAACCACTGGAGCTTATATTTAAACAATTTCCTCTTCATTTTAAGTTGATTTGTTCCAGCTACTTAACACATGCCATCTGTAAACATGTGCTGAGCTTGTGTCATTTCTTTTGTTTGTGGCAGGACCATACATTTAGCCAGAATGGGAGGACACGACGCTGGAAGTCAGCACCAGTTCACTGGAATTGCCAGATACTTTAATTCATACACGATCACTGGAAGGAGGAACGTGAGTTCTGTTGAGAAACGGTTTCAATTGAAGTTTCAAGAGTGAATTTGAAATGAGATTTTTAGGCACATTACTTTTAGCAACACCAAAAATAACACAATGTGAGCAACATAGTAACTTTTTGAGCACCAACAAGATGATTCACACCGAGCTAGAAAAAGCAAACTTTACATACATCAGATATTCAGCTGAAGGATAGAGCATGTTTTATTGTAAAGGTAAAACCAAATATACTTATGCATTTATATTCCATATGTTTTTGTTTTGTTAGTGTGTTTTGGCCACATATGCCAGCCTTGCAACTATCTTCCTTTTCTTCAAATTGAAGCCCAAGAAACAACCTGCTGTCGCAGAGAAGTAGCTTTGTAAGTATATTCAGCTCTTTCTATGCTACAATCCATTTTCTGTTCAGAGGACTTAAAACTGACTTATTTCCCGACAGGTTTCCATTTGATCTTCGTTTCTAAACTGCTTGGAGTGGAGAGAGCAGCTGGACATGCGTGTAATAAAATATGTCTGTTTGGTTCCCTCATGTAAACAATAAAGAAAATGTATGCTCTGAACATAGAAAACACTTTGTTTTATTTACAGTGTGCATCAGTATAAAAGCATATGTTACAAAGATGAAAACAATGTTTTGAGGTAAACTGAAGTCATGGCAGTGGCGTATTATTACATGAAAAAGGTCCATGGGGCAGTTTACAACTGCAACAGTTAGCCTTGCTCTGGGAACCCGATTTGTAAACCAGTTACTACTACTTCATTCTGTATGTTAGCCAAAAATGAACTAATAATGTGGTTTATTTGTCCAACTCAGAGGTTAAAGATCTAGAGCTTCAAATGACCCCATTGTCCATTGCTGTTATGGATTATAAGCTCCTGCAGCCAAAAGCAGGTTCCTGCGTGTGAAGTGAAGGTGTATTACAGGCGTCGATTTAGTCATGTAGGTGCCTAACAAAAGCTCCTGGGAGTTATCCTGTAAATGAATGTGTCCCGTAGCTGTAGTGAAGTCATCAGTCTCTAAATCATCAAATGCTTTTATTGCATCCCACAGACGAACCGTGTTGTCCATAGAACCTAGAACGAATGAAACGGATCACTTGAGGCGTTCAAGTCTTTGCTGCTTTATTTTGGACTGCTAATGATTTAAAGTAAGAAGTAAGTTGAACACCCACCGGAGGCGAGGATCTCTCCATCCCTGCTGAATCTGAGGGAATAGATGGTATCTGTGTGGCCTTTGAGCTCTCCAACCATCAGTCCATGACCGATGTCCCACAAAAGGACTCTCCCGTCAGTGGCTCCTGAGGCCAGAAACTTCCCATTAGGAGAGAAAGCCAGCGCATGGATAGGACCCTGATGGGTTGAGAGAAAAGACCGTCATGGTTGATCTTTTATTCCAAACAGGACCTCACATTTACAGATAATTAAAATGAGTTAACTAGTCGTTAAAGAAGCAACTTATACTAAAACTTCCTGTTGTGGGGGAATATGTTTGGGCCATTCTTTAACAGAGGCTGTGGGCCGCAAAAAACTTTTAAACAATCACCGTTTTAAAACTGCTAAAAATGTTCCATTATTATGTTCCAACACTTAAAAGTTCTTTACATCATATGACAGAGGAAAAATTTGTTTTTTTTCCACCTGTATGGAATATAGTGTAATGTTCCACTGCCCCACCCCCACTTGTTACTTAGACCTGTTAGTCAGCTGGGGGAAAGAAGCCTTAAACACTTTACCTCGCCTATGAGAAAGACAAATCTGTTGGGAATTATTTACGGTTTTAAAAAAACACCAGTAGTAATGTGGGAACTAAAGGAGCCCTGTTCATTAGTCGAATCAAGTTGACACTGTTTTAAAACTACAGCTGGGAAGTTACAGGCAACAATGCAGCAGACTGCAGGCTCTACCTAAGCAGTCTGAATAATTAACCAGTAAATATCAGCTTGTTATACTTTTCTTACCCTATAAAGAGTAGATTCTGTGCAGCAAGTATTTGAAAACTAGTACATTTAGTGGGTGTTCATTCAGTACATATGCTGTAGTCAGTGCATCAAAGTGACAAATAAGTGTATGAATATATGTTTAATTATTAAAGTCCCTGTTTAAGCAAGCAATATGAACCATTAATGCTTGGTCTCTTTTGAATATAAGCAATTATGTCATGCTTTACATTTTTGTATACCTCCGTGTAAAGACAGTCAAGTTCTGATTTTCCTCAAGATTGTCATACTATGAGAATCCTTCCTACTACTTTTAAATACCGAGATGAAACATGTCAAACTGACCTTGTGACCAGTGAAAATACGGGCACAGTTTCCGTTAAGGACGTCCCACAGACGGATGGTGCGGTCAGACGAGCCTGTGGCCACGTAATTTGCGTTGGGGTGGAAACGAGTGCAAGTGACGTCAGCCAGGTGACCGGCGAATATCCGCAGTGGCTGGTGGTGATCTGTCGCCCACAAGCTGTCGGAGAGATCACAGAAGGAACATGTCTCTGCATAGAGCTGCGACCACTGGCTTTCCTCTACAGACAAACAGAACTACATGTGTCAAATATGCCGTTCAGCTGCATGGAGTGTTGGGAGTGTTCTCACCGGGCGACCCGGTCGTGTCCCCCTGAGACAAAATAGTAGCCATAAGGGGAGAACTGTGTGTCCCACACTGGATAATTGTGGCCTTTGTATCCCACCAGGCAGGTGAATGTTAGAAGGCTCCACAACCTGACGGTACCATCTTCAGAACTTGACAACAGGTAGGTTCTGAAAAGGAAGAAGAAAATCTTTTCAAATAAAAGAAACAAAAACAAAAATGAAAACATCTTTTTCTCTCGAGTCATCCCTCATTTCTTTCCATTTTGCTTTCAAGGAGCCAGACGTTTTGTAATCTTTTAAAGTGGTCTGGATCAAAGTTTCTTCAAACTTTCTGAAGGTACGTCAGTTTTTGTCAATCATTTTCTGTCCCCATACCTGACGATTTTTAGAGGAATTACTTTATTTTGTTTGTTAAGTCACCAAATCTAAGCCGCAAGGCCTGAAATATTATTTAAAGGCCACTTGAAAAATAATTAAAAAGCTTGTTTTTGGCCTGAACAGGAATCTAGGATAGCCCCTAACAGATCCATGTTATGGAGAAGCTGGAAACGTTTGGTCCGGTAGTAGCAATAGCTTTATTAAGGTGCAGTAATGCATGCACTATTTCAGGGGTGGGCAACTCCAGTCCTCGAGAGCAGGTGTCCTCACAAGTGTGAATCCAAGTGCAATACAGTAGATGAATGAAGAATCTTCACTGAAAGCCTTTACAGTCCAGTACCTTTATGTATAAACTGCAAGTAACGACCCCTCTTCATACTGAGCACACCAATGTGATGACCATATATATTTTTCATACCTTGTGCAACCCCAGTTATCAGGGTGAGTCCTGTTTATAATAAGGTCTGTTTTGTTATTAGTCAGAATACTCCACTGTGGCTGTTTGAGGTAAAGATTAGATGTACCTGTCTGGGCTGAAGCTGATGCCATACACCGGTCCGCTGTGTCCATAAAGGCACTTTGACTCACTGGCCGTCTTATCGTCCATAATCCTCTCAAGCACATCGTCTGACTCTTTGTCAATCAGATTCAAGTCTTAGGAGAGAAAAAGCATAATATCTGTGCATAAATCTAAGATTTACTTTTAAACTGTGTTGTAATAGCTAAAGACGTCATGACCTGGTGTTGCGTATTTTACCTGCTGCAGTCTTGACCTTGCGAAGCTTCTTCGGCGTGACGCTCCACACCCGTACCGTGGAGTCCGCAAAGCCCCCTGCAATCAGGCTGGAGTCATCCGTAACGTCAACTGCAGTTAGACCCTGAAGGGGTTCCATGGAAGAAAAACACTGATTATAGTTTACTTTGCTACCAACTGGTTAGCTCAAACAACTCCTATGAAGTGCAAACACAGTCTGCAGGTTATTTGAGGTCATTTGCCTGGTATGCGTTGAGAAAAGTGTAGAAGCAGATGGAAGGGAGGTTATCTGGTGCCAAACGAATTCTCTTGGTGGCCTCCTTCATGTACATGATCTTGTCCAGCTTGTCAGAGTCTTTTAGTTCTGGTAGAGGTATCCTAAAAACAAAACCCATCATGCACTGTGAAGCAAATTCAGAAAAGGTTTGGTGCATGGTGATTAACAATGAGAATCTACTGCAGAAGTATCTAATGAACCGGGACATCTGTGAACATCAATTTTCAAGTCTTGCCACAGATTCCTAATTGGATTTAGGTCTAGACTTTGACTGGGCCATTCTGGCACATGAATATGGTTTGATCTAAACCCTCCATTGAAGCTCTGGCTATATGTTTAGGGCTGTTGTCCTGCTAGAAGGTGAACCTCTGTCCAAGTGTCAACTTGTTTGCTGCCGCAGACAGATCGTATTCCAGGTTTGTGTGGTACTTAGCTCAATCCATCTTCCCATCTGACAAGCTCCTATCTCAACTGAAGACAAGCATCCCCACAGCATCATGCTGCCACCACAATGTTCCACCATGGTGATAATTCAGGGTGGTGTGTCAGTTTTTCTCCACAGTGTTTAACATTTAGGCCAAAAAGTTCTCATGTTTGATCCCATCCTCCTCATGCCGTTTCCCCTACATGGCTAACGGCGGACTGCAAATGAGATGGTGCCTTCCTCTTGCCACTCTTTCAAAATGGCCAGATTTCTGGAGTACGTGAGTCATCATTCTCACCATCAGTCTATTTGATTATATCTCTGTCAGTTTAGGTGGACGGCTGCCTTTGGAGCTTTGCAGCTGTGTCCCTCTATTTCCATTTTTAGATGATAGACGGAACAGTGTTCTGAGATTTTCACTATAACCTAATCATGGTTTAACGTCTCCACAGCCCTTATCCTGACCTGTCTGCCATTTTCCTTGGTCTTCATTATGCTATTTGTTCAAACCTCTGAGGTCTTCACAGAACAGCTTAATTTACAATGAGATTACAGTACACACAGGCGGACTCTATTCACAAATTAGTGACTTTTGAGGGCAGTTGGTTGTTCTGGATTTTATTTATTGATCCGGTATTAGAGTAAAAGGGGCTGAATATAAATATGCACCACTACTGATGACTCTAAATTTAAGCCTTTCTAAATTTTGTGGTTGTAACATGAAAAAAGGCTTTAATAGAAAGAGGTCAGCTGATAAATATCTATGTTGTCCACATAAAATCACCATTATGCAGGGATGATATAATGTGAGAGCTTACAGCCCTAAACTAGTGATGCACACAAAGTGCACATTCATTGCAGTATATTGTTGTTTGAAATATACCTAGTCTGTGAAGGAGCATTTGGATCCTGCTTCTTGCTTTTGGAGCCGGTGCTGTCTTTTTTGGGCTTTTTCTTCTTGGGTTTACCCTCCTCATTCTCTGCTTCCTCATCCTCATCGTCAAGGGGAAGCTCAATTTCTGGCTCCTTCAGCAGGCCATAGTAAACCTAAACCAGGTCAAACCATCAGACAAATAAAAAAAAAAGCATCACAGAAAAATATTAAACAAGGATTAAATTATACTGGAGGCAAAAATATTCAACCTTGGCCTTATTTGCTTCTCGTTTGGCCTCTCCAGCCAAGCTGCCTGACATGGCATCAATCTGGCTCTTGCTGCGCGGCATGCCATCGAAGATGTCGATGTAGAGGTGCTCTTGGATTATATTCCATATCTGGTTGTTCTGGCGCTCCTGCAGGTGCCTCTTTAGCAGCTGGTAGGAGTCACGGGAGATGCGTAAAACAAACTTGCTGGTGCGGAAATCCAGCAGAGTTTCATTTCCTCTCATGTGCTCCTTCTTCGTCAAGCTTGACAAAACTCGTAAGTCCTCTTCGTAATAGCATTCCTGGTCCCCACTGAACCTGAAAATTACAAAATAAATAAGGTAGACCTTCGGGGATTTGAAGGGCATAGACTAAAATACCCTCAAGAGACTTACTTTTCAAAGAAGGCCTTGGCCTCGCTTTCGTGATTGTTGTAGACCAGTTCCAGGTACATGTGGACAAACAGAGGGTAGAAGACCTGAGACAGTTCCGCTCTGTGACAGTCCAGAACTGACTCGATAAACTTCTTCAGACCGCTGTAGTAAACTTCATACAGAGCTGGATCGCCCTGCTGGCTGTAGGCTGACAACACCACGTTGACATCTGGTTGATCCTCCCCAGCTGCTGCCGAAAACAGTTTTTCCATCATTGGTGAATTGTACTCATTTAGGCATTACTTTTTAATTCAATTCAAAACTACTTTATTAATCCCAAAGGAAAATTAAATGTTGTTGTAACTCATATTTTGCAGGTTTCTTCAAAGAGACACTATAGATGCTGATGGCTCCAGGCAGAAAGGGTCTCCTGTAGCGACCTGTCTTACAGTAGATCTGAAGAAGCCTCTAACTAAAGACACTCTGTTGCTGTATGACAGAGGATGCTCAAAGTGGTTCAAAAGAGTCCACAGAGTTGTCTTCATAAAATTAATAATCCTTCTTTGCACAATCATCTTCATGGGTTCTGGAGGAGTCAGCCTTCTTTATCAGCTTGTTGAGCTTTTTTAAGTCCACTGATGCTGTGGCTCTGATGCTGCTACCCCAACAGATGATGGCTGAAGAGATCACACTCTCCACAAAAGACTAATAGAGAGTATGCAGCATCGTGTTGAATTGTGTTAAATGCAATGGAGAAATCAAGGAACACGATCCTCACAGTGCTGCCTACTTCGTCAAGATGACAGTGGGTTTATTAAGGAAGGTGTATGATGACATCTTCAACTCCAACTCCAGAGCGATAAGCAAATTGCAGGGCGTCCTGAATTTTGCTCCTTTGCTTACTCAGGTGGGTCAACAGGAGTCTCTCTAAGACCTTCATGATGTGGGATGTCATGGCCTATAGTCACTGAGGACTGATGGTTTAGTTTTCTTTGGTACCAGAACAAGGCAGGAGGTCTCCCACAACATCAGAACCTTTTCCTGAGTCAGGTTAAGGTTGAAGAGGTGCTGCAGAATCCCACAGAGCTGCTCAGCACAGGCCTGCAGGACTTGGGCTGACACCATCTGGACCTGCAGCCTTATTCCGGTTCAGTCTCTCCGGCTACCTCTTCACCTGACTTCTAGAGAAACACAGGTGGAAGGGGGAGGCGAAGGGAGCATCAGCATATTCGGATTTGTTTGAAGACAAACATTTAGAAGCAGAAGGGTCCAT
This sequence comes from Crenichthys baileyi, assembly GCA_036173005.1. Lineage (NCBI taxonomy): Eukaryota > Metazoa > Chordata > Actinopteri > Cyprinodontiformes > Goodeidae > Crenichthys > Crenichthys baileyi. Next base: position 190,839 of record JAHHUM010000107.1, on the reverse strand, counting down.
CGCTGAGGTTGCAGATAAAACATTTGAAGGTCTGACAGGGAAGCTTTTAGCAACAACTGAGCTGATGACATCACATGCAACAGCTGATGGTGCAACGTAAGTCACTACCAAAATAAACTGGATTACACTATCCGTTGTTCACAGGTACTGCTAATCCACTTCCTTTGTGTTTGCCGGTCCTCTTTAAATCTCTATCTGATCGTATGGTCTGAAAGCCTGGCAGAGAGAGCCATGTCTTAGTGAAACACATAATACTGCATTCCTGATACTCTGGGTCACTGAAAGGGCTTGCAGTTCATCCAACTTGTTTCCCAGTGATCTCACACTGCCCATCATAATCGAAGGAAGAGATGGTTTGAACTTCCTCCTTCTCTCTATTCTCTTTGCTCCTATGCTGCCTCCACAGCGCCTCCTTTTCAATTTATCTGGGATTGGGATTGTAGTTGAGGTATTATTTGAGCTTTCAAGATGTTAATCAGCTGCTCCAGGCATGGTTACGCATCATAACAAATGTCCAAAAGTAAAAATGTATCAGGAAAAATCTTTCCAGCTGCAAAGTACACTAGAAGCAACGATCATCCAAAAAAATCCCTCTTCATCCACAAAAAGAGAAATTTAAGTTGTTCATTGATGAAAGTTCATTGATGGATGGCATAATCTATACACGTTTTGGATAATGGGATAGGGAAAAAAAGACTAGATATAGGCTACAATTTTTTTTTACATTCATCGTTTGGGGTTTTTGCAGTTTTTTAACGTTAAAAAGCATTTAAATCATATTCCATACTTCTCCAGACATTTGCCTGTAACCTGCAGAACAGGCAACGAAAACTCTCAAGAAGTAGTTGTATCATTATTATAAGATACGAGTTCACTCATCAATCTTATTCATGGGAATCCAAGGAAACGGAAAATAAACTTACAGAGCACCACTCGATTTTTGGGGGCATTTCTGTAAAAGTTCGACTTAACACTAAAACCTCCAGGTTACGTTCCAGTCGTTAGATATCAATAAATAGGTTTACTTATTAAAGATAGAGAATTAACATCGGAGATATCTGTACACCGTGTTTCACACACTTTATAACATCACTTGGAGTAAACTGCACCTTTCGTTGGCGCCTTTGCTCCGCCGGGGGTAGAGACGGTCACCCTGCTGAGTAAAGAGCTCGCATCCCCACCGTCTGTGTCCGCACTACCTCCCAGCCCAGGACCGGCGGAGTCAGCCCCCTTCAGATCCAGAACCTCCTCCGGCAACCCTGCCTCACGACGCAGAATTTCCGCGGACTCTGACAGTTTGTTCTTTCTGAGGAACTGCAGCACAGCCAGCAGAGTCTGCTGGTCCTCGGGGGCTCCCGCCGCTGGTTTGCTGTTTCCAGCCGCAGCGCTGGAGCCAGGGGACGCGGAGAGCAGTCTTGCGTCGTTGGCGTGATTATTCCCGAAGCCATCGCTCACCGGTTCTGTTTTAATATCTGCTTCGTCTTTCGCGTCGACCATATTACCCTGTACGGCCGCCATTTTCGGAATGAAATGCGCATGCGCGAGATTGAAGACCGGAAACCGCAAACTGTGTGAGATCGAGTCACCTGGTTGGTTCAAGCGCTTGTCAATCAAAACCGACGGTTTTAATTTTTAAGTCCATCCCCCGTCATTCAAGAGTCAACACTGGTTCTCAAACTGTGGTACAAGTACCACTGGTGGGACTTGAACTGCCCTCAATAGTGGTCTGAAGAAATGTTGGCACAATCATTTGCAAGTTAAACACAAACAAACTTTATACTCCTCAACACGCTGGAAAAGGGTAAATCCTGTTGAACTGCTTCTTTAAAATGTCTGTCACTACAGTGGTACAGTGGCTTCAGAACCAGAGTCTTTTCAGTAAGCCAATGCAAACATATAATAAAAATGTTGCAACAGTAGAAGTTACACAGTAAATTTCTGAAATGAAAAATCTGGTAGTTAAAAAAGTGTGGAAGTGTTAAATGTTTGGAGTTTATTCCTTAACTCTAACTCTGGTCTGTGTTGAGGGATACTAAAATCCTAGATATATTTTAGAGTTCATTCAGTGGGTGCTCAGGTGTGTAATTTAACTCCCTGCTGGAGTTCATGTTTACCATTTCCTCAATGACTGCGCATCCATAGCTTATCACCGGGAATGCTTTGCTTCAAAACCAGTTGATTCTGGCCCATTTAAAATGTGCTTACTTGAAACCCTAGAATTTACAGAAGATGTAAAAGCATAACTTCATGTTGAGCCGCAAAGTGGATAATCTTTTATATTTAATATATGAATAATATGGAACTGTTAACTCTGATTATGGATTGAAAAGGGAGGCTTGCCCTCTCCAGGTTGGAGGGGAGTTCCAGCCTCAAGTATCTTCATGTCTTGTTCACGATTGAGGAGAGAATGGAGCGAGAGCTCAACAGACGGATCAGCGCAGCTGCTGCATTATTGCAGACGCCTTGCCGGTCCGTTGTGGTGAAGAAAGAGCTGAGCTGAAAGGTGAAGCTCTCAATTTATCGGTCGGTCTACGTTCCTACCCTTACCTATGGTCATGAACTCTGTGTCATGACCAAAAGAATGAGATGCTGGATGAAAAATGAGCCTCCTCTGTAGGGTGGCTGGGCCCCCTTTTAGAGATAGGGTGAGGAGCTCGGCCATCCGGGAGGGGCTCAAAGTAGAGCTGTTGCTCCTCCACATCGAGAGGAGTCAGCAGAGGTGGCTCGGGCATTTCTTTTGAACACCCCCTGGACTCATCCCTTGGGATTTGTTCCAGGCATGTCTAGGTATGTGACGTTCACAAACGAATCCATTCTTTTGAACGTCTCCTTACGTTTGACGATTGGACTTGAGTCTTAGTTTGTGAGAGCCGTGCTTTGTTTTTTTACTACTTTGCTTGCTTATAATGCAACTTTTTAAATGTAATTTTCAATTATATTATATTACTTTAGACGATTAAATACGAAAACCGAAAGAGGGGTAAGTACAAGCATCACTTAATGTTTGTTTTCGAACAAACATTAAGCGTTAAACATTAGACATTCTTCTAGAGCATGCAACGCTGATGCAGGCTGCAGGCAGTAGGAGAGAGGAGGACGGTCACAGCTTGCTCATTGATTGAGGACGAAACAATAAGTGGTGCAACAAAACGTCTGCACGCTTTATTTGGTCAATGTTTCCAGTTAAGTGTTGTTTATCATTAGTGCCTTAAAGTAAAATTTAATGGTGCTGTTGTTCCACTTTTTTCTCTTCTATTTTGTTTTATTTTGCTTTCTTTATTTTGTTTCTATATTACAGACAGCATTTAGATGATAGTACATGGGTATTTGATATTTTTATTGATATTTTATACTTAATTTTATGGAAAATATAGACATAAAGGAAGATTTTTTTTGCATGAACATACCGTGGTTCTATTTTGCACCTTTTAAATAAAAAATATAATCTTACTTAACACAGATGATTCAACATTAGTTATAAAATTCCCCCACACATGCCAGTTTCCCAAAAATTAATATATTTAACACTATATTAAGGATAAAATTGCTTGTTCTTTGAAATATCCATGTCAAAATCCATGTCAAATTAAAAATGTCAAACATTATCATTTTAGGTAAGTACAGACCTTTAAAAGGATTTAAATATATAAATGTGTTTTTTCAGTTCAGTTTATTTATTTAGCAGGGAAAGCATGCATCAATTAACAAGTAGACTTGTTAAATGTAAATGTACCAAAGTTAGACAAAATGCTAGTTTTAATTTGGTAGTTTCATGTGCCGGATGAAAACAGCTCATCAACAAAATCATCAAAATATAAAAAATTAAAATATTGGAACTAAACATCTACATTTCAGTGGATTTATGCAGTTTCATATGAGTCAGAGGGCAAGATTAAAAGCTTTAAAAGTATTTAGTGGTAGAAATGGAATGATGGAAGGTAACATACCATTTTACTTCTGTGACTGAATTAAAATAACAATACCAAAAAGGTGCAGATGCAACAGGAATTAATACATTTTCACTTAATATCTAAAAAGAGATGTTTAGTTTTATCCACTGAACAGGACAAAAACACATGGTAGACATTGGATAGACTAAATCTAATTTTTTAAAAAGAAAGGACTCAAATCCTAACCTTAGAAGAAGTGGAATAATAAAACATTTGACATATTTAAATTTTAAAAAACCCTGAGATAGATGGTGTGTTATAATTTGTGATCATTTTTGTTCACCTATCGTTTTTTTTTTTCCAGTTTTTAATTTATATAAGAAATTTATAGCTGTTTAAGCTTATCCATTCTACCGTCATGTTTAGTATTAAACAGATGTGTGCCTTTTTTTTACCAGAAGGGGGCGCTCTTCTCTCACACATCAACAAAGTCTCAAGGATGTCAAGTACGGTAGCTCTTTTAAAAAGATCATTTTTTTCCATTAAAATGTTTAAATCACATTTCTTTTATCTACAAACAGCTACAATAAAAATGGATAGTTAATTTGTCCAGTTGATCAATAACATTTCATAAATGTTCTTTATTATCCTGAAACACAATTTCTGTCCAGCGGATAGAAAACAGAGATATTAGAGTCTCATTGCAACAGTGTTGCATTATCTATTGGTGTATAATCTATTAAAAGCAAGATTAGTTATTAACTGAAATCACACACACCTGTTCAAAGATTGTGGAGAATAGGAAACATGTAGGAGACATGCAGCAAACTCCCTCAAGCAGAACTGATCCAAGGACACTGAGGTTACTTTAAATGGATTTTGGTTTATCCACTGATTCATAAAGAAAAAAAAAGCAAAAGTAGGTTCAACTTGGACACAGGTTTTGTTCACTTCTGCTGCTAAGACAGAGGTCTTATCATATCAAGATCTCAAGGTTATAAGCACAGGATTCTTCCTCATCTTTAAGTTATGATTTATTAGAACTGCAATCTTTTCTTTATAAAACAACTTACGTATTGCAATATTTATTCTAGACACATGACCATTCCAGCTTTTGAACCCAGTTGTTTTTTATTCATTCACCTTGTAACAAGGAGGAGATGCAAAAGAGACCAAAACATGCAAAAGAATTCATGTTATTCACTTTGCATTCTGCTTGGGTTGGGTTTTTGCTCCTGGACAGAATGAACCCCCTACTTGCTTCAGTAAACACACCAAACATGCTGTCAGACGTGTTCGTGGGCTGCTGGTAAGGCAGGTCTCAGGTCAGCCAGGCATCTTTTTTCATTTCAGTGAAGCTGTCATAAGAAAAATCTAAACTGAGCCATGCCTGATTTCAACCATCCTAAACTGTGGTTCATCCAAACCTGAGCTCCATAAAGGTGATAACTCAGCAGGTCTGTGATGAGGGGTGGGACAGGAGGCACAGATGCAGTGAGCTGTTGTATAACACTGCAGCGTCGCTGCTTCATGTGAAGGAGTGTGTGTGTGTGTGTGTGTGTTGGGGTGGGGGGGTCGGCGTAGAGTAGGGGACAACATGAGCAGATCAGGGCGTGGTCAGCTTTCCTGGATTGTTGTAGAACTGTTCATTACACGTATGTTAAGTGGAAAGATATCCACTTTATCTGCTCGCATGTTGTTGTGGAGAAAGAATCCAGTCAGGCCAGTAACATGTGTCTGGAAAAACTAAATTGTGATCAGCGAGTGTCCTCCCTCGCAGTACGTCTCACAGTCTGGTCTGCTGCACAAAATATCCAACATCTGCTCCTGCTTGAAGGGAACATTGATGTATATTTGTGTATGTATCAAATAATTCATTGGAATTAATGCAACACAACAATGATGCAGAAAGCAATCTGCGGACAGCTCTTCATCATTGACGATGATTAAGTCAGACAGCAATTAGTTTGCAAACGACTTGTTTACTGACAAAAGACGATATATATAACAATACAGTTCTGCATTATAGTGATGGCAGATACAGATAAATTGGCACCCTTGGAAAAGGTGTGCAAAAAGCCCCAAAATAAATTATATTATATTTCATTGCGGTAGCATAACCTCACTCTGATTTTTTTTATAATCCAACCTTGAGTACATTTATTCACTGAAGGAAAAAAAAATCATATCTAAAGAAATAATTGCTATTAACAAAATCAACTTTTGCACAATTATTGGTATGCCTGCTGTGGGTATCTTGAACACCCCCCTTTAGCCAGCTGGGCAACACTTTTTTTTTTTCCAATAACATTTTACAAGGTTGGCAAACAGAAAGAAATATCTTGGACTATCCCTGAAGTCCAGGGTCTTCTCTTATGCTCTTATTTAACCCACCCCACATATTTTTGGAGGATCTGAGGACTGAAATTGCCATGGATAAAGGCTGATTTTGTGTCTAGTGAACCATTTTTGTGCTGATTTAATAAAAATGTTTTTAATCCTCCCACAAAAGCCAGTGATTCTTCAATTAACTGTCCTTGCAGAGGTCACTAAAGTTGCTCTGACAAGGTTCTCAGAACCTATGGAGCAAAAACAGACAGACAACATCACAGATCCCCCACCGTACTTAACAGTGGGCATTAGGTGCATTTTAAATGCATTTCAATGTTGTTGAAAAGCTCAATCTCAATTCTCAAACGCCCTGAGATGGACTGGTGACCTGTCCAGGGTGTACCCCGCCTCTCGCTCATAGACTACAGGAGGCAACAGCTCCCCTGCAAGCCTGTACGGAAGAAGCGGGTATAGAAAATAGATGGATGGATTTCACAAAACATTCTGTTTCATGCACCCATTTATTTCTTCGTGTCACCTTCAAGCCACACCCTGACTACTGATCTACCAGGAAGGTCCCAGTGTTGCAGTAACAGCAATGCAAGAAACATAAATGTGGAGATGGGGTGAGATATTTTCAGTTATACTGCTCCGAGTCGTTCAAGCTCCACTTATCCAAACTTATACCTTCTGCTACACCCACAGTGCTTTGTATATACTGGGTTTATGTGAAGCTGCTCCAGCATGTTTCTCAGTGATAATGAAATGGGTGAGTGTGGAAAAAAGAGATGCATGTTCAGTCCCATCCCTTCTTTAACACCTCAGAGATGATTGGCTTGGATTTTTAGCGTGTGTGTTGGAGTGTGTGTGTGTGTCTGTGTGGGTAGGTGGGTGGAAGCTGGAGGACTCTCCCAACATCCCCATTTCTGCTGTTACAGATGGCAGCAGGGTGTGGCATCCCCACAGAGATGGGTTTGTTGGAGCGCACACAGAAAAAAAGAACAAAAAGATACAGTTTTGTGGACCTTTAATCCCTCTTGTAAAAACAATGCAGTATTTAGCCGGTGTAACGTAGTGCAGGCTTAATTTTAGCGAAACTGAGAATTTATTCCTCTCAAGCCAGTAGCTCCTGCAGTAAAAAAGGCATACAAGAACCATGAACAGATTCTGTGAAGTGTATTATTGGCTTGACAGCCTATCACACCTCAAGGCAAAGGCAATTCTGAAGCAGAAACGCACCCTGTAGGGATGCGCCTGCATGTGTATGCCAATGTGACGTAGTCCTGGCAGTGCAGACAAGGGCGTGGCACGTTTTCTGTCTCTTTTTAAATTTCTCAGGTTCCTGTCAGCAGATCCATCTGCAGAAGAGACACAAATGAAGCTAAATCTGCTCAAAAACATAGATATTTACTAATATGTTTGACAAATATGTTTCCTTTGCCAGCTGCCAGTGTTAATTCATGTTTGGCTTCGCATACATCGCTTGTCAGCAAAAATCATCTGTAAATCTTATCTTATCTTATGCTAACATTAAGTTTTGATGGTGAGAAACTACCTCACCATCTGGAATTTATACATACACACACACACACACACACTGAGAGGCACAAATAAAGAATTCATGAGGTCCTCAAAAAAGGTTGAAAAACACCCTGAGAGGAAGAGAAAGAGTTAGAGAGAGAGAGAGGAAGAAGAAACAATGAGGGGAGACAAGTAGAGAGAAGGGGGGCGGTTGGGATGGGGAGCAGGTCGAGGGGAGAATAGGAAGGGCGGGTCAGGACACTGGAAGATGTAAGAGCACGAAAAGGCAGATGTTGTCAGACAAAAGAAAAATGAAGGTATGGGACAGGTGGCTTAAAGTAAAGGTGAGAAGGATGTGAAACAGAAAATAAGAAGAAGCCACAGTAAAGCATGTGTTCACCTGCTTTAATCACCACTCTGAGCTGACAAAACACTAAAAATAGGGTTATTTATTGCTTGTGATTCACTAAGTTCTAAAACAGCTTTTACCTGACTAGTGGGGCCTTGCAAAAATATTCATATCTGTTCAATTTTATGTAAGAACCACAAACTTCAATGTATTCTACAGGGATTGTATATGTTAGACCAACACAAACTAGCACATCAATGGGAAGTGAAAGGAAAATTATACATGGTTTTTTAACATTCACTGAAGCTAAAAATATGACAAGTATGGCTTGTATAGGTATTCAGCCCACCTTTAGTCTTATACTTTTAAATGAAAGCCAGGGTAACCAACTGTCATTAGAAGTCACCTTATTGGTAAACAAAATGCACCTGCGTGTAATTTAATCTCAGGAAAAAACATTAATTACAGAAGGTGCGGAGAAGCCCATGGTAACTCTGAAGAAGCTAAAAAGATCCTGTCATAGGAGATGCTGAGACAGGTGCACCCAGATGCATTTCCAAAGGACCCCTCGATCCTCAGAGATCCACATCCCAAATCTGTTGACAGAATGATTATTTGTCATGCACTCTCTAATATAAACTTTAAGAAGAAAGCCATTTTTGAAAGAACTGGAACTAGAAGTCCACATGGGAGTTTTTCACAAGCCATGTAGCAGGACACAGCAAACGTGGAAGAAGATGCTCCAGTCAGAGGAAAAGTAGGACTGCACATCTTCAACACACCTTGCCCATCATGAAACATGGTGGTGGCAGCATTGTGCCTTGGGGAAACTTGTCCTCAGCAGGGTCAGGGAAGCTGGTGAAAGCTGATGGGATTGTGAATGAAGCTAAACGCAGGACAGTCAGAATCAGACTCAGAACCAACTTTATTGGCCAAGTTTGCATAAACAAGGTATTTGACTTTAGTTTCCATCACTCACATCATAAATCAACATCAGTCCGAAGAACAACCACAATGTGTAAAAACAAATAAATAAAGACAAGGAGCAGTTTGTACAAGAGTGTGTGATTTTTATATTGTGTATAAAAGCTGGAAGGCAGGTTGTGGCTGACTCTTCTGGCTGTGAGATGTTCATTGTGTTTAGCAGAGAAACAGCCTGGGGAAAGAAACTCAGCTGGCTGGTTTTTGTCATTAGCGCTCTAGTTCTGACCTAAAGGTATACAGTTTGTGACCAGGATGTGTGGGGTCTGTAGAGATGTTAGCTACCCCTTTCCTGATCCTAGACTGGATGGGGGCAAGGTCAGTCCTGATGATCCTCTCTGCAGATCAAATTGTTCGTTGCAGTCTGGACCTGTCCTGTTTTGTACATGAGCCAAACCACACAGAGATGGATGAGCACAAAACAGACTGAATGATGGCGGTGAGGAAGATGACCAGCAGCTCCTGTGGAAGGTTTTACTTCCTGAGTTGCTGTAGAAAGTAAAGTGTCTGCTGGGCCTTCGTTTGAATATTGTCTATGTGGGAAAACCTCCTCATCTCTTGCCACAGCATTGTTGAGGATGGTGAGGGGAGGCAGTCTTTATCAAGTCATTTCTGCGTATCTTCTTGCATCTCTTATGTTGCAGAAGTTGTGCATTTCTTTTTCCCTCAGTGGGGACTTTAGAGCACAAATGCATCTAAGAGCCTTGAGCCTATCCAAGTGGAATAATGGGTGTTAGGACTAGGATGTGGCACCAGAGATCTCCAGGTTCGGGGGAAGGAATGTGGGGATTGTGCATTATTCAGCACTGACCTAACTAAAAAACAGGATCCACCATGCAGTCTGCTCAGCTGGTTTTGAAGGACAGGGATGGTGGTGCTGGAGTCATTTTGGTCATGTTATGAGTTTCCTGTCTTTGTGCATCGGTAAGCTGAGCCAAACCATTACTTTGTATGTTTTATTCTCACTTTAAGCTCCAGTTTGCTTGTCGTAAATGTTCTCTGCTAAAGCTGGAAAAGGTTTTAAATATTCTAATTTCAATATTAATGTCCTGCGCTACATTCTGACGTTTCTTCTTTGATCATTGCTCGTTTGCCTCAGATTGCTGTCAGAGAACACAGAATTACACTGATTTTAGTAAAATAACCATGAACTAACTACTTTTTTCTTTGATTATTATCTCATTGATTGATTGATTGATTCATTGATAATATTACTGACCAGAAATGCTTTACAGTTTGAGCTCTCAGTACCCATTTCCCACAGAAAGATTATTGGTGTTGCACCAATTCCTACCTCCATTTCCCACGTACATTTTCATCAGCTTCTTTCTAAATAATGTCCCAATCAAAACATGACGATGGTTTAAAGGTTCACTAGAGTTCCCATGAATAACTGTGATGTTTTTGATATCAAACTTGATTAAAGGGGGCAGAAATTTGCTTTGATCATTGTTCTCTCAGACTAGCCCCTATTTTCAGCTTCAGGGAGCAACTAATCTGGATTTATACCAAATGAAAATACTGAGAGAGTTATCTGCTGCAGGTAAGATATTAACTGTTAATAACTTTTTACCAGAACCTCACTTATATTGCAGTATGCAGCCATCCACTCAGTCTGAATGACTTTAACCTGTCCTACAGTACCAGTGTTAAGACAAAAATGTGCCCTAAAACCTTCCCTGAAGGAGAGTTTCCAGGATCTCCTATTTCACCAATATAATATTACCAAATCCAGGGACATCATGTTCCGGAAGAAAGCAATAGAACCCATTCTTCTGTTCTTTTTCCCCACTTCAGTATTGTATTTCCTTGAAATAAATTCCCTTAAAATTGACTAGAAAGCCTTCAGCCATTTCTACAGGCCACATCAGGAGTTCAGATGAGACTTAAAACGAGAGATGCTCTGTCCTTAGTTTTACTTTCTCTTCAGTGAATGAATTTAAAAATTATTGTCCTTGCAAATAAAGTTCCCAATGACCAAGCTTGACCTTTCCTTGAAGAACTCAGAAATTCATGCTCTGAACAGAATGTCGGGATCTGCCATTTTGGGTTTTTTGTTAGTTTACTTTTTCTCTGTTAGGAGTTTTTCTGCTCCTTTCTGATAAGTAGTTACTTCTGTTATCACTTTCAATATTCTGGTGTTCATCTGTTTCCCTTTAGATCTAGCCCCCCCCCCCAGGTTTGTTTCAGTATAGTTCTCTTCTGGTTAGTCCCATGTTTATGTTCTCTGTCTGGTCTCATTAGTTGCAGGCTGTCACTTGGTGTTCTGTGTTTGTTTCCTTTTATCAGTTAGGTTTTTCCTCATGTCCTCAGATTACTCTTGTTGGTTGTTTACTCTCCAGATTCTTATATTTTATGTTTGGTTACAGTTTTCCTTAGATCTGCTTCCCTGAGTTTGTCATTAGTCTAGTTTCTTTCCAGGTCTCTGTGTTCCCCTGCACCTGTAGCCATAGCAACCTTATCTCCCTGCAGCTGGTTCTCACACCTGTTCACTATTCAGCTGATTACCGGTCATCCTTTCTCATTGGTTCATACTCCACCTCCCCATTCTTGAAAATGTAATAAAAATTATCAATCCACTCTGCAGTGACAATGTATCAAATCAATCAATAAAAACCCAAAATCAATATGACGTTGTGTCAGTGATGAGTGTATCTGAGCTTTCGACTGACACTGATCTTGTTAATAAACGGTATTTCAAATAAAGGAGTGTTTTTCACTTTCCCTGCAGCCTCACCGCCCTCTTCATTTCACTGCCTGCAGTTTCTCTATGTCACCTCCCACGCGTTCCCTCTCAGAAGAGACCTAACCAGGCACGATAACAGCACCCCGATGCTGGGCACCACTGTTTCTTCATCACTATAAATAATGCAGACCTCATCTAAAACTAATAAGTTGGCACGACACGGCAAGGCAACATAATCAACTCCTACCAGGAGGGTGGCAAAGTAAACCTTACTTCATGCACATACATTTGTGTAACCCAATTTCACTTAGTGTAATGCATCATCATTATATCAGCTTTTAATGCAAGTCATGTTTGCTTTTTGATTAGCTGGAATTTATTAGTGCAAAATACGCTGTTTGTTCAGAAAATCTGTAAGCTCCCTCTGCAGTCCAGCGATTGTTTCTACAGATAATAACACACCCTAATCTACACACAGACTGACTGGCAGCCGAGATAAAGAAGTCGGTTTGAACTGTTAAAGGTCAGGCTTTATACTTAACCCCCTCTCCAGAATCAATACGTCTGTAATTAAATTTCAAATTAATACAAATTTTACAATAACAAGGTAAATACACTTGAAAAGCTCATATCTATCAGTTTCAGTTGTAGATGTTTAAAGCATAGATCACATATTCAACACTTTTCCCTCTGTGTGTGTGTGAATCTATGCATAAAAGTCACAGATCTCAAAGTATCTGATGAAAGAGACATTTTTACATTTTCTGAAGAGGACATGCAGTTTCCCCTGATGACTTGGAATAATTTATAGGGAATCTAGGAAAATTCACCCTTCCCCCTTTCTGTCCTGGGATGAAAATTTACTCCCAGGACATTCAGCTGATAAAGATCCTTCCCCGCCCTAAAGATGGTGACGTTTAGTTAATTCATGAGATCTGTCAGCAGCACCAAAACTAAATCCAAATCAGCTCTGGAGGCTGCTCTGAAATTCATTCAGCTGCTTGATCTCTGCAAGCAAAATTCATTTCTGTTTCATAATTACAAGAAGAAATCTCGGCTAAATGCATATCAAAACCTCTTTGTGAGGATTGTCCTTGATCTCCCTGAGGTGTGTGTGTGTTTCTGTCAGAGAAGTCATTGAAGGGTGTGGAACAGGCCTCCTTGTGTGAACATCATTAGAAGCCACAGGACATACAGTACTTGTAAATGGCCAGGACATACTTGTAAATGAGATTTTGGAAGTTGGTAAGAAGGTTTTATCTTATATGCACTTTTCACAGCAGACTAAATTCTGACAATTCGCTGTGCACAAAAAAACTGTTAAAATTACGTGCCATAATAACCAAAAAATGTATAAAATTACACAGTAAAACAAAAAGGTAGAGAAAGATGCAAGTTAGTACGACTCAACATAAACGAGAACATTTTTAACTGCTTTCCAAGAGTCCACAGAGTCAATTAAACAAAGTTGTATGGGCGGTTTTAAATTTAATGGGTGTTTAAATCAAACACACAACAATAAAAAAACAGATTCTTGGTGTAACTTTTTAAGCTGCTTGTGAAGATTTGCAGGTTTTAACTTTCAGAACATTTTCTTTTACATATGCTGAATACAAATTTAGCTGATTACAGAGTCTAATACAAGTTTGAGCCTTTTCACATTTGGTCACTTTACAGCCACAATCCTCTGTTTATGTTTTAAACATTATTTATGATAGACCAACACAAAGTATGGCATAACTGTAAAGTGGAAAGAAAAAGATTCATAGTTTTTCAAATTTCTTCAAATACACTGCTCAAAAAAAATAAAGGGAACACTTAAACAACACAATATAACTCCAAGTAAATCAAACTTCAGTGAAATCAAACTGTCCACTTAGGAAGCAACACTGATTGACTATCAGTTTCACATGCTGTTGTGTAAATGGAATAGACAACAGGGGGAAATCTTTGGCGATTAGCAAGACACACTCAATAAAGGAGAGGTTCTGCAGGTGGGGACCACAGACCACTTCTCAGTCCCTATGCTTTCTGGCTGATGTTTTGGTCACTTTTGAATGTTGGTGGTGCTTTCACACTCGTGGTAGCATGAGACGGACTCTACAACCCACACAAGTGGCTCAGGTAGTGCAGCTCATCCAGGATGGCACATCAATGCGAGCTGTGGCAAGGTTTGCTGTGTCTGTCAGCGTCGTGTCCAGAGCCTGGAGGCGCTACCAGGTGACAGGCCAGTACACCAGGAGACGTGGAGGAGGCCGTAGGAGGGCAACAACCCAGCAGCAGGACCGCTACCTCCGCCTTTGTGCAAGGAGGAACAGGAGGAGCACTGCCAGAGCCCTGCAAAATGACCTCCAGCAGGCCACAAATGTGCATGTGTCTGCACAAACGGTTAGAAACCGATTCCATGAGGATGGTATGAGGGTCCGACGTCCACAAATGGGGGTTGTGCTCACAGCCCAACACCGTGCAGGACGCTTGGCATTTGCCAGAGAACACCAGGATTGGCAAATTCGCCACTGGCGCCCTGTGGTCTTCACAGATGAAAGCAGGTTCACACTGAGCACATGTGACAGACGTGACAGAGTCTGGAGACACCGTGCAGAGCGATCTGCTGCCTGCAACATCCTTCAGCATGACCGGTTTGGCAGTGGGTCAGTAATGGTGTGGGATGGCATTTCTTTGGAGGGCCTCATGGCCCTCCATGTGCTCGCTAGAGGTAGCCTGACTGCCATTAGGTACCGAGATGAGATTCTCAGAGCCCTTGTGAGACCATATGCTGGTGCGGTTGGCCCTGGGTTCCTCCTAATGCAGGACAATGCTAGACCTCATGTGGCTGGAGTGTGTCAGGAGTTCCTGCAAGATGAAGACATTGAAGCTATGGACTGGCCCCGCCCGTTCCCCAGACCTGAATCTGATTGAGCACATCTGGGACATCATGTCTCGCTCCATCCACCACCGTCACGTTGCACCACAGACTGTCCAGGAGTTGGCGGATGCCATTGGTTAATAAATTTGATTTCCATTGATGATTTTTGTGTGATTTTGTTGTCAGCACATTCAGCTTTGTACAGAACAAAGTATTCAATGAGAATATTTCATTCATTCAGATCTAGGACGTGTTATTTGAATGTTCCCTTTATTTTTTTGAGCAGTGTATATTCTGCAAACTATGCTGTACAGGTATTTAGATTAAGGTTACTCTGGCATCCCTAAATAACATCCAGTGCAACCAATTCTCTCCAGATTTCACTCAATCAGTAAATAGTGACCACCTGTGTGTAATCTATTCTCAATGTAAATCCAGCTCTTCTGTGAAGGTTTCAGATGTTTGTGAGATACAATTTGTCAACAAACAGCATCAAGAAGACCAAGAGACCCAGCAGACAGGTCAGGGAGTAATGTGTGGAGAAGTTTAAAGCAGAATTATGTCATAAAACATTGACACAAGAACATCTCGCAGATCTCTGTCTGTAGGATGTTCAATTTATCATCTCAAATGGAAAAAGTAATGGCTGTCCAGCTGGGCAGAGAGAGCATTAATAAGAGAAGCAGCCACAAGGTAACTCTGGAGGGGCTGCATAAATCTGCAGCTCTGGTTGAAAAATTTGTTGACAGAGTAACTAATACTTATGCACTCCACAATGCTGGGCTTTATGAAATAGTGACCAGAAGAAAGCCACTCTTGAAAAAAAGCCGCAGGACATTGTTGTTGTTGTAGTTTACCACCAGGCTTGTGGGGATGCAATTAATATCAAGGAAGAAACTAAATAGAACTTTTTGACCTCCTTACAAAACACTGAGTGGCAACATCCCCACTTTGAAACATGGTGGTGGCCGCACCATGCTGGGGGAATGATTATCTTCAGCAGCGACATGAAAGCTGGTCAGAGTTGATGAAAAGCTGCATGAAGCTAAATACAGGAATTACAAGAATTGTGGAGAGAAAAAACATTTTCAAACCAAAAAAAAGATTTGAGACCAGGACAGAAGATTGCCTTCCAGCAGGAGGACAAGCGTAAATATACAGAGGAGCTACAATGGAATGGTGTCGAAGAAAGTATCTGGATCTGCCATTTTGGGGCATCCTCTCAAAGATCTTCAGTGGTCCTGCTCAAGCTACTAAGGGTCTCGGCGACGCCCCAGCTCCTGCTTCTAAGGGTCTTCCGGACGCCTCTGCTCCTGCCTCTTCTAAGAGGGCCTTCTGGTACCAGGTGGAGGGATCACCAGTCTCGAGCCCCAGAATGGCGATCGCTGCTCCTCCACTTCTTCAGCTCTTCGAGCACTGTTCTCTGCCGCTCGCCAGAGATACTCCCAAAGCATGATCATCACCTCAACAACTAATCACGCCACTAAGGGTCCCGCGACGCCACACTTCAGCTCCGTCCTCCCAGTGTAAACCACCAGATCGGCATCGAGGACACTGGCATACCGCTTCCTCCTTGCCATCAGAGCCTGTGTCGGGCGCCGCTCACTTCCTCTGCCGGGTTCCACAGCACTGCGGTACAACCAGCAGCCTCTTCACAGAAGTAAACTACTTATCTAGAAAAAACAGAAAAACACCTCACAGAGAAAAAGTAAAGTAACAAAAAAACAAAATGGCAGATCCTGACAGTATGTTGATGTGTTAAAATGGCCCAGTCAAAGTGCAGGCCTAAAACCAAATGAGAATCTGTGGTAAGTTCAATATAAAGAGACCCCCTCCATCCAATCTGACTGAGCTTGAGCTGATTGTCAGAGGAGAATGGGCAAAACTTTAGTCGCTAGGTATGCAAAGCTGCTAGAGACGTACCCTAAAGACTTTCAGCTATATTTCCAGGGAAAGGTGGTTCTACAGAGTATTGACTTAATGTGGGCTGAAAACAAATCTATGCCAGTTTATGCTTTTTAATTTTTATTTGTGAAGAAGTTTTGAAAACCATGCATCACTCTACCTTTGACTTCACAATTTAGTGCTGCTTTGTGTTGGTCTATCACAGATGATCCCAATATAATGAACAGACAGTTGTGGTTGTAATGTGAATACCGTATGCAAGGCATGCTAAACTCATGACTCACAAAGTCTTAAACTTAAAGCTCTTTGCACCAAGCAACATGTTCATCTATAGCCAGGCACATATTCTGACAAATGATACCTGGCCTCCTGTCCACATAAGACCTGACCGTACAACATTATAAACGGCTTTCTAATTAAAAGCTGGTTCATCGATTGACTCGCTTATTACAATGTGTGAGCTTATAGACCTGCAGCCTCACTGACACCAACACAGAAACATGAGGTTTACTACAGATATAAGCACACAAAGGTAGAAACATGCCTTCATATCAGGCGGCAGAAGGTTAATCTGTATCTACATTACTGTGGTGGGTAAATATTTTAACAGTTCAGCAGTCATGCACAATGTCTGATTGAGTCTTCAGCCTCAAGTCCCACAGGCAATTTGAAATACACTCATGTCAAGTTAATGGAAAGCTTTTGGTGTTTTCCAGCCGATCAATAGCTGTTTATGTGCGCATGGTGACACAGTATATCAGCTTCTGGGCAGGCTGCCTGGAGGTAGGGAATGACTTTAGTCAGCACTTTGGGAGATGGGAGAGGAGGGGGAGGTCCAAACACACACACAGGCTTCATGCTGTAGGAGCTGCATTAAGTGTTTGTAGTCCTGATGAAGAGCACCAAATAAGGTGGAGTGTAGAGGTCTTCAGTGGTTAAAAGGACCTCAGATTTGCAAACTGCAGCACTTCACAGCTCAGACAGACAAGGAGAAGAAGAAAAGAGAAATATTTAATACTAATGAAGTTCTGCTTTGGGTGAGCTTTGGGGAACATTCTGGTTCTGTCTTTACAGCCTGGCAGCAGATGCATGTATCCATTGCTCCTCAGTGATAGATAGTCTGAGCTGCTATTGCATTGTGATGGGGAGCCAACTTCCCATGAGAGAAGTGTAATAAATGAGATGTTCTCACTATAAAAATGAGGGGTTCTTGTTATGTATTTCTGAGAAGAGGAGCTTTATTTCTCACATCTCACAACAAGCCTGAACGGTTTCTCACCCGGCACTCTGTGACTCAGTATAAGGTCACATCTTTAAGCGATGGTGCTGCTGAATGAAGGAAAACAGCCATTACTGTGACATGTGTTATTACTGTCTGTGAGAGAGCAGAGGCCGTTATAAGAGAGCAATTGCTCCGTTAACCTATGCATGCTATTTCCTCTTCATGGAACGACAACCTGGGAAAATTAGAACCTACTGAGGTAATTCTGTGCTTCCCTGTTAATGTTCAGATTTTGAATTACGTCTAGTAATTATCCCACGCTGCACCAGTGGCTTTAGGATGGAGAGCATGAATCACTTCCAGGGTGTCACTCAGAAGCAGTCCATCACTAATCTTAATGTTTTTCTGGCTTTAAGGTTTCAACAGAACATTTCTGCTCATGTGGGCTTGTGGGAGTAAGGTGATGATGGCACTATTATTTTAGCTCTACCCACTTAACCTCCAGACTACACAGCAGACAGGAATGAAGAACGACAGACAGTGGATAAGGAGAAAAGAGATAAAACAGCAGCAACAGCAAAGCTGCTTCTGAGAAAAATCTAAGAGAAAAGCATGAAAAAATTTATTTATGCCTTTATAGGAACACGATTAACTAATTACTGGTCATATTGGAAATGCATATGCTCTTAGCCAACCAAAAAATCCTGCAAATTTAAATGTCTAATGAGCAGGAAATGAAACTTGAAACCCCTGGTAAACATGTGAAAGATCTAACAAATAGTACAAATTTGGTTCATGTTGCATAATTTTACACTGAATTTTTGTATTTATTTATTTGTTAGAGAGAAAAAAAACTGTTCAAGTTAAGAAATAATCGTTTTGAACCAAATCCCCAGTGCTGTACTTTCTAAACCCCTCCCATCACCACTAATTGTAGATAATAAATGTATTTAAAACATTTTCTTTTTTTAGGTATACTTTTCATGTTTAAATTGAATGGTGTTTCTGGGATATAAATAGTTCATGACACAGAGGCCCATTACTCTTAGCCATTCTTCAAGATGGGGAAGACAAGTGAACATGCAGTTCAATTAAGGCAAATGTGTGCTGATCTTCATAAAATCTTCTGAAAATAGAAAAATATCTAATGTACAGTCAGAGAAATAAAACAGCATAGTAAAACTTTGATAAATAAGGCTGGATGAGAACCAGCCACCATACACCGTGAGCAGGATGGACAACTACAGCCACACACTTTGATCAGATTAGAGTAAGATTGAACTCCATCAGGTTGGTCTGGCATAAAGCAAAGGATGAATACTGTATGTAGAGAAGCACCTTATTCCCACTGCTAGGTAAGGCAGAGGATAGGTGATGCTGAGGGTTTCCTGAACATTTTGTCCTGGGACTCTTGTCAGAGTGCATCAAAAGGTCTTCGAAGTTCTGGAAGATATTGAATAAAACGAGGGCAGAAAATTGAAAATGGCTCGTGGCTCATCACTGGGTCTTTCAACAGAAATAATGAGCCACAATATATGGCCAAATCAGTGCATAAACGGTTCACCAGCAGCAAAATCTTACTTAATTATAACAATTTAAGTGTGACATTATGTTGTAGCAATAAAATCTGTGTTATTTTACAGTTGCAAAACAATCTCAGCAATGAATTCAACTGACAGATTTATGTTTATGCTGTGTTTTAATTATTAAGTAGAACTTTATTTTAATAGAGACATTTCTGTTTGACTTTCACTCTACACAACAAGCACCACATGTTCATTGTAAAAACCTTTAGCCATCCTGTAAAGGAAATTGTTTTTTATTCTTCTTATTTATTAAGAGGAAACGTTCAAACATGGCTGACCTTCATGCCTTTAACATTGAATACACTTTGCATTTTGATGAGCTGCTTGTGGAATAAGAGAAACACTGCAACCAGCCTGGGTGTTTATCCTTAAGCTGTTACTTCATTTTTATGAAGAATGCAATATAAAGAGAAGACTTACAATAACTTCCATTCATCTCCATATTGTCCAACACGTACTTAAACATGACAGATGAGGGGAATGATCAGTTGAAGGTTACCTTTCAGGAGATAGTATCTTACTCTCATCGCTTTTCAGAACACCTCCCTATGCTGCTGCTGGTGGTGTAGGAGTCTGGACTGCCCTCCCCCACCTCTTTGGCCATGCCCCAGTCACCCCCACACAGCTGTCCTGTGCACGTCTGGATGTTTGAAGACTCTGTGGAGCATAGGAGCATCTGTCAATAGGGTGGTCTCTGGAGGCAGGTAATCTTCCCCCAATCTAACTACCTGCAGTGCTTTGTGGGGGAAGGAAAGTGTCCTTCTGTGTCCTTTTTTAGTTTTAACCGACTCCACTACTGCACACTGATAGAGAACTCCTGATGTAGTGGATAAATTAGTGTTTTTATTAGAAAAGCAAGATAAACCAAAGAGATGGCAATGAGAGAAAACAGGTTTATGGAGCTGACTTTGACTGAAACAGAAAAATGAAATAGGAATCTGAGTCACTGAGTTTCTTATCAGGATTAGTTAATAATTCATACAGTCTAAATTTAACACAGAAAATGATTAACCACTGCTGGAAGAAAACCTTGTGGTGAGAGTCATTGTTTGTATAGCAAAGCCTACATTAATGCAATCGAGCCAAAATTATTCTTGTTCTTTGTAATAAACTGTCTGTTTTGCTCATAATTGTAAATACTTTTTATTGAGACAATACTTAAAATTTATGTTCTAACATCTCACAAGAAGATCTATTCAATTTTGCTTAATTTAGTTTGTTTCAATGTTCTCATGTGCATGCATTGATTTCCTCACTTTACTCCCACAGCTCAGAAACATGCATATTAAGTTAACTCAGGATTCTAAATTGATCTTATGATGGAGTATCTCAATGGATGTTGCTTATATTTGAGTCGGCTGTGTGACGGACTGATGATCAGTCTGTTGTGTACTCTGTGCCCTTGCCAAGCGACAGCTGGGACAGGCTTAAGTCCAGCCTGAATCCATGAAGAGTTGTGAATATAGAGCGACTACGGCAAAGAATTGCAATAAATAGATTTCTCAGTGAACCACAGCTCTATACAGTATAATGATATACTTCACTGCGGGTGTTAGATCAAAACAGTATACTTTTTGAAATTTTTAATTCTTGAACATTGGGATGTTGATGATATAATTTTCCTACATAAAATATGTCACCAAAATAGAATCATGTTTTCTGCCTTACTTTCGACAGCAATTACACATAACTTTCTGCCTGTCTCTGGCATAGTTATACAACAGAGGACAAGGTATACGCATGGACAAGCCTTTTAGAGAATGTTTTATGGTGAGAAGAGATAAAGATTGAGCTGTTTGGAAACAATTACAATAAAGATGTTTAGAGGAGTCAAGACAAGGCTTTCAAACCAAAGAACATTGTTCCAGCTGTCAGGAAAGGTGGTGGCAGCATCACACAAATTGTTTTGAGCTTCACTTCAAATAAACAGCTAGATGTTGAAAACATCTCGAGGGTTCATGGGAGTTTGCCCAACCGGTCCACATGTGTTTTGTGGACCTGGAGAAGGCAATCGACTGTGTTCCTCGTGGTGCCCTATGGGGGGTGCTCCAGGAGTTCAGCGTCTGGGGCCCTTTATTAGAGGCCATCCGGTCCCTGTACAAGCGGAGCAGGAGTTTGGTCCGCATTGCCGGCACTAAGTCGGACCTGTTCCCGGTGCATGTTGGGCTCCGGCAGGGCTGCCCTTTGTCACCGGTCCTGTTCATAACTTTTATAGACAGGATTTCTAGACGCAGCCAAGGGCCGGAGGGGGTCTGGTTTGGGGACCAGTGGATTTCGTCTCTTCTTTTTGCAGATGATGTGGTCCTGCTGGCCCCCTCTAGCCAAGACCTACAGCATGCGCTGAGGTGGTTCGCAGCCGAGTGTGAAGCGGCTGGGATGAAGATCAGCTCCTCAAAGTCAGAAGCCATGGTACTCAACCGGAAAAGGGTGGCTTGTCCTCTTCAGGCTGGAGGGGAGTTCCTGCCTCAAGTGGAGGAGTTCAAGTATCTCGGGGTCTTGTTCACGAGTGAGGGAAGAATGGAGCGGGAGATCGACAGAACGGATTGGTGCGGCTGCCGCAGTAATGGGGGCGCTGTGCCGGTCCGTTGTGGTGAAGAGAGAGCTGAGCCAAAAAGCGAAGCTCTTGATTTACCGGTCGGTCTACGTTCCTACCCTCACCTATGGCCATGAACTTTGGGTCATGACCGAAAGAACGAGATCCCGGATACAAGCGGCTGAAATGAGCTTCCTCCGTAGGGTGGCCGGGCACTCCCTTAAAGATAGGGTGAGGAGCTCGGCCATTCGGGAGGGGCTCGGAGTAGAGCCCCTGCTCCTCCACATCGAGAGGAACCAGTTGAGGTGGCTCGGGCATCTATACCAGATGCCTCCTGGACGCCTTCCTCGGGAGGTGTTCCAGACACATCCCACTGGGAGGAGGCCCAGGACACGCTGGAGGGACTATGTCTCTTTGCTGGCCTGGGAGCACCTTGGGCTCCCCCCGGAGGAGCTGGAGGAGCTGTCTGGGGAGAGGGACGTCTGGGTGTCTGAGTCTGCTGCCCCAGCGACCTGGTCCCGGATGAAGCGGAAGACAACGACGGCGTTGAAAACCAGGTTTTGGGATTGATAAATTAGACAGACATTAAGCTTCTGGAATGCACTGAAATTAACTCTCCTAGAAGTTGATGGACAATACTTAAAAGGCTTAATTTTGCCAAAAAAGGGGGCAATGATCCAATCAGAATTTTACCAGAAGCTTGTTAATGGCTACTAAAAGTGCTGAGGGAAACTTACACTAATTAAACTTATGGTGTTGCTTCTAGTTGCTTGTTGTAACCAACTCAGAAAAAAAGCAACTTAAATGTACCATTAAGAGCCCAAAATGTATGCTCAGGATGTGCATGCAAACTTCTGACAAGCACTGTACATGATGCACTTTCTTTACCATGACAGCAGGCTGGAAAGTGTTAGCAACACAGTGGGCCAAGTAACAAATTTTGTGGAACTCCAAAGGGAATTTTGGAATTTTAAAACAACATACAGAAACAAATCAGTCATTGTGCAACAGTTGTGACTGACAGGAATTTGTTTAGTTTTTCTCTTTTTCTGAAGTTTACTGCTACTGATTTTATAAAACTGTCAAGTGATTACGGAAAGGAACCAGTGAAATATATGGTAGCAGGGAGCTGATGTTCATATTTTGTATGTTAAGCATAAACGAGGACAGTCTGGTGTAAATGATTGAGGAAATAGGAGCAAAACTTTAGATGATAATATCCTTCAGTGTTCTGTCTCAGAGTGATAATTAGTTCATCAGCTAATAAAAGTGCAGATGGGCAATAAACATAACATTTCACTACACTGGCTGAAGCAATGCTGAGATTTCACTGGGAAAATTAATGTTACACGGTTATTAACGGCCTTAATAATGTAGCCACAACAGTCATTTCCACTGGGCTCGAAGATTAATGGTTGACATCTGCCTTATCTGATGTGTTGGTTTCATACCTGTTCAGCTCCACCGGATATTAACTTTCACAGATGTGACCTAATTATAGAAAGCAAAACCTTTCCATAAAACACAGCATAAAGAATGCATGATCCTAAGTTGCATCTTGGAAGAGGTTGTGATATTTTGTGACTGGATTAAAGAGAATATCCTTACACATATTACAGAATTTTTAGACAAATTGTCAGACTCTTTGTTTTAAAACTGTGATATTTACCAGTCACCCATAACATAATGGATATCTGTCTAAGTATGTTAATAAGCATGTGCCTATTTTTGTCAAAAACAGCTCTAATTGGAGCATTTTTGCTAAAGAAGCTTATTTACTTTAGATCCCATTAGACTGGAATCAGAGAACTTTCAGAGGTTGGAAATTGTTGCTTTCATTTGGGGCCTGTTACTGCTCTGCAAAAACAGAAAGGCAAAAATGTAAAATTTCCCAGAATTTTCTCTTAAAAGAAGCCGATGTTGTCTGAGGCTTAAATGCCCCTGGTAGGGTCTCCCATGGCAAACAGGCTCTAGGTGATGGGTCAGACAAAGGGCGGTTCAAGAATCCTTCATGAGGACCATTAAATTGGGAAAACGTGACGTCCCCCGGGTTTACGGCGGAAAGGCCGGGGCCCACCCTGGAGCCAGGGGGCCGGGGGGTCGGGGAACCCCCGGAAAAGAGCCCTGGTGGGGGGTTTGCTCCTCGCGGGACCCGGGCCCGGGGGCCAAGCACGAACGAGGGGACGTAAGGCCATCCCCAGTGGGCCCACCACCTGGCATGGGGGAACCGTGGGGACCGGGGGCAAAGAGGATTGGGGGGTTGGACGAAGGGGGTGGACGAAGGGGGAGACCTCAAGGGGGCCCGCCCCCGGATGCTTAGGCTGGCTCTAGGGACGTGGGGAATGTTACCTCACTTGGGGGGGAACGAGCCTGAGCTTGTGCGGGAGGTCGAGAGATATTCGACTAGCCCCCACACAGCACAGTGTGGGGCTCTGGAAACCCTTTCTCCTTGAGAGGGGCTGGTTTTTTCTTTTACTCTGGGAATTTGGCCCACGGGGGGAGAGGCGGCGGCTGGGGGGGGTTTTTTTTTGCTTGTTCCCCAACCAGCCAAAATCAGGGGCCGGGGCCGTTTCGTGTTGGGGTTTAACACTGGGTGGATGAGAGGGGGCGCACCCTGTGCCTTCGGGGCGGGGATAGGTCTCTTGACTGTCGCTTTTCGGCCTACGGGCCCAAAAGCGGTAAGTGCGGAGTACCCGGCCTTTTTGGTGTCCCCGTCGGGGGGTGGAAAAGTGCTCCTCCCGGGGGGACTCCATTATTCTGCGGGGGGGATTTCAAAACGCCCACGTGGGGAAAACGACAGTGACCCCTGGAGGGCCCGGATCGGGGGGGGGGGAAAATGGCCTCCCCCCATCTAAACCGATGGGGGGTTTTTGTTAATTGGACTTCTTGTGCTAGTCACGGATTGTCCATAATGAACACCATTTTTCAACCATAAGGGTGTCATTCAGTGCACTTGGCACAAGGACAAAACCCTAGGCAGGAGGTCAATGATCGACTTTGTTGTCGTATCATCAGACCTTCGGCCGCAAGTTTTGGACACTGGGGTGAAGAGAGGGGCTGAGCTGTCCACTGATCACAAAACCGGGGTGGTGAGTTGGATCCGCTGGAGGAGGAGAAAGCCGGGAAGACTTGGCAGGCCCCAAAGGCATAGTGGAGGGACTGCTGGGGAACGCCTGGCGGAGCCCCCGGCCAGGGGGGGGGGGGGGGGGGGGGGAGTATTCAACTCCCACCTCTGGGGAGCTTTGGACCAGATCCGGGGGATGTTGGAGACATAGAGTCCGAGTGGACCATGTTTCTCCGCATCTATTTTTCGATGCTGTTCTACCCTGGGGCCGTAAGGTCTGGGGGTGCCCCTGTTTGGGGGGCAGCAATCCCCACCCCCCCGGTGTTGGGGGACACATGCAGTTTTAAGGGATGCTGTCAAGCTAAGAAGGGGGGTCCTTTTTTATCTTGTGGTTGGCTTGTTTTTGGGAAAACTCCTGAGGCGGGCTGACGGTACCGTGAGGCCCCCCAAGCGTGCTGCGGCCCCCATTGGTTTGTAAAAGGGCGAAAAAAAAACTCGGGGCCTGGGAGGGTTTTTTGGTGAGGGCCATGGAGAAGGACATCTATACCAGATGCCCCCCGGGGACCCCCTTTTTTCTTGGGAGGTCCCCCAACCCCCCCACCCCCCCAGCCCCCCCCTTGGGAAGAAGGCCCAGGACACGCTGGAGGGACTATGTCCCTTGGCTGGCCTTTTTGGGAGCACCCTTTTTTTTTGGGCCCCCCCGGAGGAGGGGAACCGGGAAGGTGTCTGGGTAGGGAAAGGGATTTTGGGTGGTCTCTGCTGAGTTTGCTGCCCCCGGGGCGACCCGGTTCCGGATAAGCGGAAGACGACGAGTACGAGTACGAATAAGAAGCCGATTAGTTTTAGTCACCTTCATTGATTATAATGTTATGACTATATATGTGTGTATAAAACCTATTTTGTAGCACAAATATCTGAATCATCTAAAGCTGATCTGATTACTTTCTGCTTATATTGCTGCTCTCACTAATCATTCAAATATATACAATTATTTTTTTAAGACCTTTTCTGGATCATCTGTCTTACATTTTAAACATTGTGTTAAGTTTCCTGCCTTAATCTGCTGTGTCATGTGCATACTGGATGTTGAATAACTCTCAGAAAGGTTTCAGCTCTTCCATTATACATGAACCAGCAGCAGCAGCCCAACGCTCTCGCTGAAGAACTAAGAGAACATTTCAGGACATACTGGTACACAGGGATCTTTGGAGACATGCATTAGATTTGAATATGCAAGTTTATCTCTTCCACGTCTATATTAAGACGACGCAAACAATTCAAAAATTTATTATTAACAGTTCACATTTCATTTTTTTGTTTTGGAGTGCACTATTTTCCTACCACAGCTTGAAACCAGGTAGATTTTGAAAGTAAAATGTCAGTGAAATATAATAGTTAATCCAGGTTCAATTTCAAATTATTTATATTGATCCTTTTGGAAGCAAACTGCAGCATAAAGCTGGTGTACAGACACAGCCTCTCTGGGTGGAACTTGTTTTGCATCAGTGCTCCCAGGTCTCCAAAATAACAAGTCTCAGCTGGATAGGGACTCAGCAGCACTTCTGCAAGTCATAGACTGTTCAAACTGAGATACTAAGTGATGTGAAGAACATTTTATGTCAAAAGCTAATTGAGTATGTCCTACTTTAACTGAACATTACTTCAATGGATCACAGTGATTAAACTACATTTAAGGATGATTATTGCAAGAGCAGCCTTTCAGCATGTTGAAGATCTGAAGAGATATTCAATATTCTAGAATATTCAAAGTGTTTTGAAATATCGGAATAAGAAATAAATGTTCTCCAATAAGCACAGTGCAACATCCGAAACATCTAACATTCAAAGTGTCCATGCTCTAATTTGGATTCTACCATATTCCTTTATTTAATGGTAAATCACATTCTTTATTACCTTAGAAATCAGTTCTCATGCAACAGGAAATACCCCAGAGTAATGTGTTTAACTTTTTTTTACATTAATTATTTGATTACCTGCTAGATGTGAAGTGCTAAATGTCGACCATCATCAACAACAGTAAATATCTGAAACGACAAGTTCAGAGAGAATTACAAGACTACATACAGGAATAAAAGCCAATAAAAAAAGGTTCCACGGCCTTAGAAATGATTGTAACCTTTTCCAGACTGATACATTTCATGGACTTTGTTTATAATCTGTCCTTTCAGAAGCATCAGTGCTTCTGTATAGAATGATTGATGCTTCTGTTGAAGTTTTTCCCCTTAAGTAATGAAATTATTATTTGAAAACTGCATTTCATACAGTGATATTAATACATTAGAATTATTGAAAAGTTCATTTATTCCATTAACTAATTTCACTCAGTGAAACACATTATATAATTACACACAGATTGATGCTTTCAAGCCTTCATTTCTGTTATTTATGATTATTTTCTGCTTACACTTAATGAAAACCCAACATTTAAGATTAGAATATTAAATCAGACCAACCCTCGGAATGAATTTTCAGATTTACTGAATATGGAGTCTGGTTATCTTTGTCTGATATTAAAATTTGTTTAATGATTTCAAACATTTAAATATGACAAAAGAAACACATTTACTGTATATCTGAAGAAGAAGAACAGAAAGAATATCTGAAAATTTAAATGTGCAATGTAAATGCATTTCAGGTTGTTTAAATGTCCCATTTTGGTCAAATACACTCAGTTTAAACAAAAAAAAGTAGAATTTCTATGTAGGATTAAAAGCCAATTAACATTTCCCCTGTGTGTCAAATCTTTGCTCCACATGAATTCCCTGAAAACCTTTCAGGAACAATCATCGGGCCACTCGTTCCATTTTCTGATAAGCAGGATCCATTTGCCATATAATTATATTCCTCAGGTTGAACACCCTCAATGCCACAGAAGGAGGTCAAGAATAAGGGATGTGGCTTTCGCCTTTGTTCAGGGACAAAGACCCTCCTTTCCTCTGGCTGTCTGTGTGGCTGTCTGGCTCAGCCGAGAGTTACTCTATTATTAGCTCCAAATTTAAAAAAAAAAGGAAAAGCTCACAGTGATGTCATGGTTAACACTCTGAATGCCACGTCACATTTTGAGGCCCTACCTCAAATGATTCAGCACTTTTCCTCCTGGCCAGAAAACAGCTTGAATTGGTCAATTTTAATAAACAAGATTCAAGATGAAAATAGTTAATTTATTTTTATTTTAAGACCTTCCTGACACAGGTGTTTAGCAGATTTAGTCAGAGATCCATTATACCAAATAAGGCAGATTTATCTCTTTAATTTCGATTTCTTTTTAGAATCGTTTTTATTCCAGGTTGTGTCAGTGTACAAAGCTGAGTTTTCACACAAACATGTCTTTACACTGTGTGTCTCAGAGAAATCACTCCCCAAGGTGGCTGCTGCTCAGCAACAGAATCTAAGGCAACGATACCCACCAATTAACTCTTTGTTAACTGGTAGAAATAATGCTTTACTTGGAATATTTGAAATATTTTTCTTGGTTTTAATTTCATAATAGAATTTGAGTTGATTTTTCTGTAAATGAAAGGAGATCCTACTAACTCGTTTTGATCTGGGAAGATTTACCTTGTCAGTCCAGTGACGTTTATAAAAAAAGTAAATTTTTAGTCCACCTGCTCCTCACACTGAACCTCATCTCTCCTAATATCAAAGCCAAACACAGAGGTCTATCACCACATAGACCGTGCAGCTTGTCCCTCCCTTTTTCGTCTTGCCATGTCCAGCAAATCCATTACAGTTCTTAATTCTTGAAGATTGTAGCTAGGACTTAAAAAATAGGGACAGCCTCTGTGACAGAAAAGTATGCATGGATTATAATATGGTGCCTTTGTACTCTAAAGGTTTGAAGACTGACAGGTAAAAAGTTTTTAGATGTCCACGTAGTTGTAAACAATGTCGTAGTCTTTCATTTTTCCTGGGCTCTGCAGTTCTCTGTAGGTAGAGTTCTGAAAACATTGTTCCTTCACTTCCTCCCATTAGTTTCCATCACTGGCATCAGTTTCTTGCTACTTCTGTTGCTGTCATCCTAGTCCAAACAGAATACCTGCAAAAAAATTATTAATTAGTTTCTGATTTCTTTTCCAACCAGACCTCAGGGTATCGGAGGATGCAAACGCAGGTAGTGGGCAAAAAAGGTCCACAGGCAGTTGGGGCGCCATGAAATTAACTGAAAAATTTGTGGAAGTTCAAAACAGTTGGAAGAAAATAGACAGCAGGGCAGAGAAAAGACTTTAAGACCATATGCATAAACAGGGGGGTAAATTGAAGCTTTAACACACAACTGAAAAAACCAAGATACATTATATACTGAGGAGAGGGTTTAGTGCGTGGGTAGCAGGTGTGCTGACTGCAAACGGAGAACAGCTGAGGAGGAATCAGAATATTGTTGCAACTAATATAAACAAATTATCTTAATATTCTATAATGTCAATATATATGTACACTCATGAGCCAATATAATATCAGTATACCTGTTCAATTGCTTTTTTAATGCAACCAGTGAATCCAACAGTCACATGACATCAACTCAATGCATTTAGGCATCTAGACTTTGTGAGGCCACTTTCTGACGTTCAAACTGAGCATTAGCATGGAGAGCAAAGGTGTCAAAGTCAAACACATTACTCTGTAGCTGTGAACATGATGTCTTTGTTGGTTCCAGGCAGGATGGTGTCTCAGTATTTTGGATCCTGCTGATCTACCTGGATTTTTGCTCAAAACCTTCTCTTAGGTTTGCAGAGAATCGTCCAAATATCCAGTGAACAGCAGTTGTGTGGATAAAAATGTCTTGTTGGTGTCATGAAAGATGTCACAAAATGCAACGGCAGCTCAAATTACCACTCGTCACAACTATGGTGTGCTGAATACTATCTTTGAACACAACATATTGAACCTTTGGACTACAACAGCAAAAGATCACCTCATGTGGCAGTAGTGTTAGCTAAGAATAGGAAACTGAGGCTACAATTAACACCGACTCACTAAAACTGGACAATAAGAACTTGTCTAGTCCAACGTTGCCTAGTCCAAGAAGTCTCAGCTTGCAACATATAGAACAAGGATTATTTTATCAGCATCACATCAGATTTTGCAACAGCCTGCTAATTACCTTTTTATTTGATTTGGGTGTGCTGGACTAAGAGGAACAACTAACACAGGCTGGGTAAACGGCCCTTGAGGACTTGAAGTAAACACCCTTCATTCAAATGTTAGGGCTAGAATTTGGTGAAAGCATGAAAGTCCGTAAGGTTCAGTTTGCTTTCAAGTTTGTGACAAAAGCTGAAGCAAATCTGCGTTTGCAGTAGAAATTATATGAATTGTACTGCACAGGGTTTTATTGGAGGCTTTTATCAGCCTGGAGGGGGACATACTTACCATTCAACAGCTCACAATGACTTTTTGTACTTATGAAGTGGGTTTAAACTGCCTGAAGTGCCGCGAAAAGTAGGAAAATCTGCAGCACTTCTCAAGTTTGAAGAGATAGGATGGAGTTTGTTTTATAGCAGGCCTTTTACAGGTGCCTTGCATCAAGGCCCATAGTAGGAAAATCTGCAGCACTTCTCAAGTTTGAAGAGATAGGATGGAGTTTGTTTCATAGCAGGCCTTTTACAGGCGCCTTGCATCAAGGCCCATGCCACACCTTCCACTCAGCAGCACTGCAGGGGTATAAATCTTTGAAGAACTGCAATCTGCGTCATGGACGAACACGCAAATCTGTCCCACCCAGCTAAAAGAGGAAAAAAGGGTTGATCTGTGATGCTGGAGGTCTCCAGATTTGAGGCAGCATGTGTAGAGCAAAGATTAAGGCATAAAGGTCAACACAATGTATAGGGGCAGGTTATCTGTCGTATCTATAAAAGTACAGCGGCCTTGAGAGACAAAAGAATAAAAAAATATCTTCAAGATTCAACTTTTTTGCTGCAGGGATTGGGAATCCCATCAGTTAATAGGAGGATGGATGGAACTTCAAATACAGGGCAAGATGTAGTCAAAGTCAAAGTCCAAACCTAAATCCGATTGAGAACCTGTAACAAGATATGAAAATTAATATTCACTGATGCTGTCCATCTAGTGTTTCAAACCTTTCCGTCTCTAGTTATGCAAAGCTGGTGGAGATAGACCTTAAATGTATAGCATCTGTAATTGTGACGAAAGGTGGTTCTACAAAGTACTGAGTCAGAGGGCTGAATAGAAGAAGCATACCACTCTCAACTTTATTGAAGTTTGTGGCTTTAATGTGACATAATGTGAAAAAAGTTAAGGGGTGTGAATACTTCAGAGTGACAACGTGTTCCTATAACAGAAAACCTAGAGTGTGCTGTCTTAAAATTAACATTTAAACCAAGTTAAATCATCTCAGCTGTTATTGGACACCAGTTGTCATTATTGCGAGGTTTTCAATAATTTTGTTTGGATTTATTTAACACATAGGCTGTTTCATAACAAATATTATCTTATTAGTCGTGAGACACAAAGAACAGAGATGCAGCCTCGGTAATGTCAAGTCTTTATTGATATTGTGTCATACGGCAATACATATATAGTAGTCACAGTAAAGAGAACAGCATGTCAACTACATTCAATCCCTATGCTTTAAATTTAATGATAACTCTAATTAACACTACTGAAGATATGATGGAAGATGAAAACAACCCACTGGACGGTAACGTACACATCGAACACATAACTAGAAGCTGCTGGTGTTTTAAGGCATTTTACATCCTACAATATTTGCTCTATGGTATGATTTAATATTGACTGTTGATTATGGATTGGTGATGTATTGTCCTTTTTTTCCTTTTGAGAAAAAACTGCGTTTAAAAAAGTTTGGCAGTGCTGCAGTTGTGACATTTTTTGGGTTGTTTTTGTTTTGGTTTGGTTTACAGTGTAAGGCTTAACCTTTTCACCCATGAGCCATTTCCCATTGTAATAGCGCACATTACATAAATGCTGACAGCATTCCATAAACCAAAATGCCCCAATCTCTTGCCTGTTGTTCCAGTTATGTTAGGCCACTGTGCAGAAGCACATGTATACAGTACTGAGATGCTTGTCACAAGCTTCAGGTAAACACAACCAAACCCAGAGCAGCTAGCTGTACAATCAGCAGGTTCTTTGCTTCTACTTGTAAAGTGAGTGCAGTTCGTCAAGACATTGACTACCATGACCTGGAGCAAGGCAGTGCACAAGCAAGAATTAATAAAAAATAAATAAGCTACAAGTCTTGAGCGTTTTCTAGTAGTGACATCGTACTACAACAGACGTTTGATCCAGTCATGGCCACAGTTATTCACAAGCGAGGTTGAGTTGTTTGGTGATCTCTTAGCTCGATAGGGGTTCAATGACATTGGCACAGTCATCTTCAGGCCGAAGTGATGCGATTGTGGGGTTTAAATGTGCTTCATGGAGTATGGGTCGTAAAACACCTATGTATACAAAAAATCACTCCCAGAGTGATGAAACAAACAGAATCTCATGCATTTGTGCTAAAGTAAAATGTACGACCCCATATATACTTAACCAGGCTGGAGCAGACTATTCATTTGTTTCATCATCTCAGTACAATTTAGCCTGATTTTCATCTTGTTTATAGGTTCTAAAAGGCTTTTTCCCTTGTAACCTTGGTAAAACATTGTGCTAACAGTTAGTCATTCCAAGCTTAGGTATTCATTTGTATTCAAGTGCTTTAAAGATTCCCTTCTTCCTTTTATTCACATTATCAGCAGAGATTGGTGGCCTAAAGTTGTATCCAAAGAATGATAAAAGTGTTGCTTACCTTCCATGTTAAAACAACATTCTGTCCAATGAGCAATGAGGAGATGAAAAACCGGTCAAGCATGGCACATGCAAATAAACCTCAATTAATACATTTCAGAAACAGTTCACTTTAAGTCTTAGCCCCATTAAGATAGCAAAATTATGACACAGTAACATTGTTTATGAATAAAATAATCAGAGTTCAGCTGAGAATAGTATTTTTCAGTCGGATGACCTGCTATTATTGGAAAAAAAACATAAGAGCTTGACTGAAAACTGTGGTTTTGTGTGTTTTTGGACTGTTTTTGTTGTATAGATAGTCTATTTCCTCCTGAAACTGTGAGTGATAAAAGTACAACACCAGTTGATGTGTTACAGCCTATTTTTGTGTGTTATTGTGCACCCTAACAGTAAAACGCATGTTTCCTTAACACTTGTTGAGATTAAATCACAGCTTGTGGTAAAAATGCAGGACCAGAGTCATTGTTCACTGTGGCAGTCCCATATGATGATGCAACATTATTGACAAAGACCAGTTGAATGTCGTTACCTGAAAAGGCTACGATGTTTAGGAAACTGCTACCAAAGTGCCTGCTATTGTTCAACGATGACTTTGTGAATTAAATGTGTTGTTTTTGATATAATAACGTGATTGTTTATGTGTAATTATGATGGATTTGAATGAGAATAAACACCCATTACATAAAACAAACCTGGAGATGCTTCATTCTAAATATATGTAGAAATCCCAGCATTGTTTTAAAATGGGGATGAAAAGAGGTGTGTGTTTGCAGGATAAAGCAACATTTGTGTGGGTTTAGACCAGGCATATACTAGGTTTTTAGTTTTTCTGATTGGTGGGGATGTCTTCTTGCTGCTTCTCCGTCTTCTTATTTGTCACGACGGTCTCCTCATAAACTTCACGCTGGGACACCTTCCCAGTGGGCTTGCTCTGCGGCTGCTGCTGCTCCTCCTCCTTGCCCTCCTTCTTGGAGCTCTTGCCTGAGCTGGTGTAGATGCGGGTATGGTAGCTATAGCCGTGCCCAACACCCGCACTTATAGAGGGGCTGGGATAGGTGATGCCTGTACCAATGCGGGTCTCCTCCCCTTCCAGGAGTTTCCTGCAGAGAAGGAGAATTAAGGATGGGGGAAATTGGAGAGAACAGACAACGAAGTGAAGAGCATACCATAAATGCAATAAAATACTAAACCCTTCTGAAAAATTGTGTGTTCATCTCTTTTCTGTCAGGTGCTAGTGTTCGATCATACTGCGACAGTGACCTTACCTGTATGCTGCGATTTCTATATCCAGGGCCATTTTGACATTCAGCAGCTCCTGGTATTCCCTCAGATGTCGAGCCATCTCACTCTTGGTGGTCCTTAGATCATTTTCCAGCTCTGCCATGTTCTCCTAAGCAGGATGGGTAGATGAGGGCTTTAGATTAATAATATTTTGCAACCACAATTGTTGGATACTACAGCAGTTATAGCTCTTTCTTTGTATGCCAATGCTGTTTTGAGATTCTGTCATTTAGATCTGTTTCAGCAAGATTTTCCTGGTTAAATAAATAAATGTTAACCCTGTTGTTTAATATTTTATCTTATTTTAAAGCGTCTGATTTTGTTTAAAAATTTAGTTCTCCCTATTTTAGTTAGAATTTCTGAGTAACAGTACTAATTTGTTGAAAGGACTTATATCGAGTGGCTTGTATGCATACAGTGGGCGTTGTCAGATGCAGCAGAGTGTGTTTCTCTCAGGGGAGTGTTTCAGTACCAAGGACAGAGCCTTAACAACTGCAGCTGCCTCTGAGGTTATCTGCACCGTCAAATTTATACTTATCCACAGAAAACCTTGAAATAACTAAATACACCTGGGATTGAAGTCAATCCAACAAATTACCATTGAAAATAAATATTGAAAATATACATATTTAAGAAGTAATTATAATTACTGTCACTTTTATATATAATTTATCATCTTTTTGTTCACTCAGATTAAATCAGTTAATCGATTTTCATCCAAACACTGACCACTCGCGTTAAGGTTGCATCCATCACATTACAAAAGCATTAATAAATAATAAATAAAAAATAGGAACTACCTGGTAGCTGTTAATCTCCATGTTGTGCCTGTCCTCCATCTCCCGCAGCTGCTTCTCCAAAGACTCAGTGGTCCCCCTCAGGCTCTCTATCTCCAAGGTCTTGGACTGCAGCTGCCTCCGGGACTCGTTCGCCTCCTCTCTGCTGGCTCGGATGGCCTCGCTGCTCCGGCTGGCCTGCTCCGTCAGGTCCGCAAACTTGCTCTTGTACCACTCCTCGGCGGACTGCAGGTTCTTGGACGCCATGGACTCGTACTGGCTCCGGATCTCCTTGAGGGCGGAGGTGAGGTCCGGCTTGGTCACCTCCATCTCCACGGACACCTGGGCGGCCTGGATCATGTCTGACAGCTCGGCCACCTCCTCTTCGTGCACCTTCCTCAGGAAGTTGATCTCGTCCAGGAGGGACTCGACTTTCTTCTCCAGGTCCAGGCGCACCATGGTGGCGTCGTCCACATCCTTCTTGAAAGCCTTGAGGATGGCCTCCGCTTCCTCCCGGGCGCGGAACTCCTCATCGTACTTCCCCCGGAGTTTTTGCAGGTCATCATCAATATTGTCCCTCTCGATCACTAGCTGGGACTTCTCTCCGTTAAGCTCTTCGAGTTGGGAGCGTAGCTCTCGGATCTCCTGCTGATAGAGCTCCGCCAGACGGGACGGCTCTGCCTGCCGCTGGCGCAGCGCCACCAGCTCCGTCTCCAGCACTTTGTTCTGCTGCTCCAAGTTGCGGACCTTCTCGATGAACATGGCAAAGCGGTCATTGAGACCCTGCATTTGCTCCTTCTCGTTGGTGCGGATGATCTTGTACTCATTGTTGAGGACGCTGCTCTGGGTCAGGTCGAAGGTATCCAGCGGCGTGGAGAAGGAGCGGCCGGACTTTCTGCTGTGGGAGCCCAGGGAGGAGATGCTGGTCCGGGACAAGGAGGAAGATCGGTATCCTCCGCGGGAGGACACGCTCACCGCGGAGCGCGACGGGGAGGAGGAGAAACGGGGAGACTCCCCGAAAATCCTCCTGTAGGAGGAGGAGGAGAACACATCAGATCCGTAGTTCATCTTCGACTGCGTGGACACGGAGCGCAGCAGTGGGCGCGTCTCCTTTATAAAGGGGGTCGACCAACTCACTAATTAATGCCAGCTAGAAACATCCGGTCTAGGTTCGGTCCTCATACGTCACACGGGCCAGAAAAACTGCAGGATGAAGGGTTGACAACAGTTATAATCCGCAAAAAGACTTTATCTGCTCTGGTGCAGATGGACCTGTCGTTTGCATGCAGTGGTTATGCATTTGCTTTTGATCGCTTTTTGAACATTGAATCAAAATTAAACTGACATTCTGGTTACACATATTTGGTTTAAACAATGAGCCATTGCTTTATCCAGATCATGCGAATTGTGTTTTTCTTCTTTAAAGGAAGGCTGTGTTGTATATTTGAGTATACATAAAACTGTCAACATGAAGTATGCTAAAACGTTTTTAAAAAAAGCAACACAATCAACAACAAATTCAAGAACAGACAAAACAAAATCCTTAACATCTATCTATCTATCTATCTATCTATCTATCTATCTATCTATCTATCTATCTATCTATCTATCTATCTATCTATTTTATCTCTATCTATATCTATCTATCTATCTATCTATCTATCTATCTATCTATCTATCTATCTATCTATCTATCTATCTATCTATCCTCTCTCTCTCTAGGTTAAAATTAATCCTTTTAATTTTACTTTCACTAATAAAATTATGAGCTTAAGAATAAAAGTAGACAATCTCAGAATATCAAAAAGCACTTTTTTTATTTAGATGATAAAATTGACACTCAAAAGATATGTAATAAAATTTTGCATTTCATTTTCTAACCAATGCATCTGTGTTTACTCTTTAAAATTAAAATATATTTTCATTAATACTGCTTAATAATAATAATGTTTAAATTAATTTTCAATTACTAAAAAGCTTATCCTGTCTATATTGACTTCATAACCATTTTTTTTGTTCCAAGTGTAAATGTTGAACATTACTGCCAGCTTGTGTCATCTATTGAGGACCTAAAAGGCTAATAGCAAATTTCTTGTGTGATCTAAAATCAGTGACACAACGTGGAAGAAGTTCGTTTATGTTTGATCAGGTTGTTGAGTTTAAAATGATGGTCTGTGAATAAAAAAGAAGCTCCTTGTAGCGTCTTCCGGTCCACAAACGTGAGTCTTTGACCCAATGTTTCGTTAAAACTATCAACTTCTGGCCCAACAGCATAGATCCAGCATTTTGGTTTAAGAACCCAGAAGTTTCCATTCAATCTTTAATTTGTTTGTTTTCTTTCTTCTCCGAAGAACCTTAAAGATGAAAACCTTGTATTTACTGGTATTATTCTTTCACGTCATAGATGAAACAAGCTGTCATGATCAATAACCAATATTGATCATGACAATATTTGACACTATTTCACCAATATTTTAACGTAATTTAATTTCTTCAGAGTCATAGCCCTGTTGGTTTTAAACATTTGGAAGTCTTGTTATAAACTGGTCCAAAAACTAGATTTTGCTGCCCTCTGTTGTCTAACAGTAGCACAACGGTTATGTTGGTTATGCTTGTGTTTGTAAACTTTATGGGGGAAATAAAATTTACTGCATGAAAGGGTTGCTGGGTAATATGATGTTACATGAAATGCCAAACTGGTTGGCGGCAGCTTTTTATCTAAGTAAACACTAACAGAAAGTATTCCTAAAACACGGAACTAAAAGGCATTAACTCTTATCTTAAAGCAACACATGCACATACATTTCATGTTTTTATAGTCTTGATTGTTTTTATGCTTTTTATGTTTTTATGGCTTGTTACTGTAAATGTTCTTACTGATGAGCTTGCCCATGCCAACTTAAAATATTTTTTTCAACTGAATAAAACAGTGCATTCATATTTGACACACTTTAGAATACTTAGAATCTAGAAGTTATTAATTTAAACAGCGTTAATAAACAGTACAGCCTTGCCAATGATTTGTTTTCTTATATGGGCTTGTCACATCTAAACCAAACCCAAAATATACCCGACTAAAATCAAGAACCTGTGTATCAGAACTACAGTCTGTACAATCTGGAGCAAGAACCTGACAATGTTCTTATTACAAGTGTGCACAACTTTATTATTTGCACATACATTATCTGCTTATGTGTTGATTTTAAGAAAGTCTCATACATTAAAACATTTTTTAAACATGGATTTCAGTAGTTTTAGTCTTTTTTAAATGTCTTTAACTTATGCCCTCTTAAATTTGCAAGTTTATCTTTTAAACTTGTGAAACTTATTATGTAGATTTATTATACACAGATATACAGATTAATTTGTTTTGGGCCATTTATTTCTGTTACTTTCAAAGATTATGGCTTACAGCTAATCAAAACCCAAAATTAGGTTTCTCAGACAATTATAACTTGACATAAGACCAATAAAACAGATTTATTTCATACAGAAATGTTATGTTATAGCCTAAAAAATCTTTGGGATGACAGCTGACTTGGCAGGTGTCCAGCAGACAGTCACTGATACCTTCGAGAAGGAGGGTAAACCACAAAAGGTCCTCGCTGAAGAAACTGGCTGTTCACAGAGTGCTGAATCCAAACATGACTTGAAAGTTGAGTGGAAGAAAAAAGTGTGTTAGAAGAAGGTGCCAAAGCAACAGAGATAACTGCAGCCTTGAGAAAATTGTGAATCATTTTTTATTGTTGTGATTTAATGTAAGTTTCTGAGGAACTACATTTTGGCCTTTTGTTAGTTGTACCCAAACTAACATAGTTAGACACTTGAAATTTAACCGTCTGTGTTCAATTAATCTATTTGACTTTCACTTTGAACTGAATTACTGAAATAATTCAAGCTTTTGTTCATATTCTAATTTACTGGGGTGGAGCTGTTAGTAAGGCCCATAAAGTTTTCCTTAGCTTTAAATGATCATGTGTTGCTGTGTGTACGTGTGAACTTCAGAACCATAAAAACATTTTCTATAGTGTGACCTGTGGCCAAAATAAAAATAAAAACTGAACAGGATATAGCTCAGTCCTCCTTCCACAGCATCATTAGTTGATGGTTGGAATGGACCAATCTGCTTGAGGCATAATCCTTTCAGTATCACCTTATTATACGTAACAGAGCACCAAAACCTCTCTCAGTGAAAGACATGATGCAGCCTGCTTGGAGTTTGCCAAACACCATCTAGCTCATTAAACAAAAAGGAAGCTTTTTATGCTGAAATCCAAGAGTTATGCTGGGTCGACGTCAGCTGTTGCTTTTGCTTTGTTTAAAAAAAATCCCCACACTGTGGCACGGTGGTGGCAGCATATTACTTTGGAACTGATTCTCTGTGGGAGAAATATTTACCTGAATGAAGCTTTGATGCAACATTGTCTTTAGATGGTGATTATAGGAGACTATTCAAAGAGTGACTTGGTATTCAACTGAATTCAATTCAATTCAAAAATACTTAATTAATTCCAAAGGGAAATTAAATGTTGTTGTAGCTCATATTAGAGCTCCGCCAGACGGGAGGGCTCTGCCTGCCGCATAGCTCAGGTTTCTTCAAAGAGCCATTGTAGATGCTGATGGCTGTGGGCCGGAAGGATCTCCTGTAGCGGTTTGTCTTACACCAGATCTGAAGAAGCCTCTGACTGAAGACACTGTTGTACAACAGTCTCATGAAGAGGATGCTCAGGGTTCTCCATAATGCACAATGATCTCCGGAGGTTCAAGAGAAGTCCCCAGAACAGAGCCAGCCTTCTTTATCAGCTTGTTGAGCTTTTTTAAGTCCCTGGCTCTGATGCTGCTTCTCCACCAGATGATGGCAGAAGAGATCAGGCTCTCCACAACAGACTTATAGAAGATAGGCAGCATCTTGCAGCAAAAACCGAAGGACCTAAGCTTCCTTAAGAAGTACAGTTTACTCTGTCCCCTCTTCTAGATGGCTTCACAGCTGCATCTCCACTCCAGTCTGTTGTCCAGGTGAACACTGTATTTATACTCCTCCACCACCTCCACCTCTTCTCCCATGATGGAAATAATGTTTGGCCTATTCCTGTTACTCTTAAAATCTACAATCATCTCCTTGTTTTATTCGCATTCAAGATGAGATGATTGTTTCCACACCAAGCCACAAAGCGGTACACCAGCTCCCTGTACTCAGCTTCTTGTCCATCTCTGATCCACCCCACGACTGCAGAATTATCTGAGTTTTTCTGCAGATAACAGGAGTCTGTCTGGTCCTGGAAGTCTGAGGTGTACAGGGTGAAGAGGAACAGTGAGAGTACAGTCCCCTGTGGTGCTCCTGACTACCTGGTTAGACACACAACCCTTCAGTCTCACAGACTGTAGTCTGTTTGTCAGGTAGTCTTTGATCCAGGAGATTGTTCGGATCTCACGGTTCTGGTGGGGATGGTGTTTTTCACACAGAAGTTTACAGTCGG
The DNA here is from genome assembly GCA_036173005.1 of Crenichthys baileyi. Classification (NCBI taxonomy): domain Eukaryota; kingdom Metazoa; phylum Chordata; class Actinopteri; order Cyprinodontiformes; family Goodeidae; genus Crenichthys; species Crenichthys baileyi. The sequence continues at coordinate 150,580 of JAHHUM010000107.1, read as the reverse complement.
TTACACACTCAGTCATAGCATTGATGTCCTCTCCATGTGGCTGGCACAGTGTGTCCCAGTCTGTAGCCTCAAAGCAACCTTGCAGGGCTTCTTTAGCTTCCTGTGACCATCTTCTCACAGTTCTCTTTATTACAGGTTGCCTCTGAACAAAGGACTTGGAACAGAGTAAAACAAGATTGTGATCTGATTTGCCTAGAGGAGGTCTTGCTTTAGAGATGCTTTTAGAGATGTATGAGCCATTTGACATTTGCATTAAACAAATCCAATGTTTTGTTTTCTCTGGTAGAGCAACTGACAAACTGTTGAAACATTGGAAGTGTAGCAGAGAGTGAAGCATGGTTAAAAATCACCAGATAATGCCACAAACGCATTGGGGTGTTGTGTCTGTAGCTTACCAATAACTGAGCTGATGTTGAATGTGACTTGAAACCAAGTAAATAGTTCATCCATTGGCACAACAAGAGCACAAGACATGTATTCATAACAAGCTGGAGTGGGCTTAGGACTAACCCCTACTTTTTAAAAGAAAAGCAGAAAATTGGGGACTCGGGGAGGTACAAACCATTGTTTTGACCATTGTTATTGTTTTATAAAGGTCCACAGATTTGGCGACGTCCATAGGTTTCATTAGACATGGTACTTCGGAACTAAATAAAAAGGCCACCCAAACAATCTTTTTACTTCATCAGTCTGCTTAAAATCAAACAACCTAAAAAATTATCGTGCTGATGTATTTTGGACTTGGCTAAACCCTATTGGTTTGAACTGATACATTTAAAGAGCTTCTTAATACTATTTCTAATAATTATATAATATATATACTCAATATACTCAATATATGTACAATTGAAATCAGACATTTACATACACTGTATAAAAAGAGGTCTAACCACTTTCTCCTCGCTGCAAATTAGACTAAACTATGCCTGTTTAATGTCATTTGGGATAACAAAAATTAATAATTCTACTTGCTAAATGCCAAAATAATGAGAGCGTTTTTTTTTTTTTGTCGTTTTCTTCAAATTTAAAAGTTTGTGTACAATTCCTTAACATTTGACAGAATTTGCTTTAAACTGTATGACTTGAGTCAATTCAATTCAATTCAGTTTTATTTATATAGCGCCAATTCACAACACATGTCGTCTCAAGGCACTTCACAAAAGTCAGGTACATGCATTACAATTAATCCAAATCATTGAACAGTGCAGTCAGATTCTGTTATTTATTCAAATGGATAAAAAGTTTTTCTATCTAAGGAAACCCAGCAGATTGCATCCAGTCAGTGACTTGCAGCATTCACTCCTCCTGGATGAGCATGTAGAGACAGTGGACAGTCACTGGCGTTGACTTTGCAGCAATCCCTCATACTGAGCATGCATGTAGCGACAGTGGAGAGGAAAAACTCCCTTTTAACAGGAAGAAACCTCTAGCAGAAACCAGGCTCAGTGTGAGCGGCCATCTGCCACGACCGACTGGGGGTTAGAGAGAACAGAGCAGAGACACAAAGAGAACAAAGAAGCACTGATCCAGGAGTCCTTTCAATGGAAGGAAAAGTTAAATGTTAATGGATGTAGCTCCTTTAGTCGTTTCACCTAGAAAGAAAGAAACAGATAAACTCTGAGCCAGTTTTCAAGGTTAGAGTCTGAAAGAGAGCACATAGAGTTAGTTACAGTAAAAGCTCCGTCAGTAGCTATGTCTAGGAGAGAGAAAGGGTTAAACACTGAAAGACAGGGCCATGTGGATCATCGGTAGAGGGTGAGCACCAAGTTGTTGCCAGCAGAAGCTCGGACGATGCCCCTCTCCAGACAGTTGTCACAGGTCCAAAGTTTTGTGTATTCTTCTCTGTAGGCAATAGTTTGCTGGAATTTTGGCCCATTCCTCCTGACAGAACTGCTGCAACTGAGTAAGGTTTGTTGGCCGTATACTCCCACACACCTTTTCATCTATACCTATAAACTTCAGTTGGGACTGATATCAGGGCTTCGTGATGACCACTCCAAAAAAATTTAATTTGCAGACTTTTAGCCGCCTTGTAATTAATGCAGTGTATGCTTAGGGTCCCTGTCCACTTGGAATGTCAAATATGGGGCAGGAATAGAAAAGAGGCAACTTTCATAAAGCAGTTTACAATAGGACACACAGGATTAAACAATACACTTCATTAAACAGGCAAACACTGTTATGTTTACTGCAAATTAGAAACAATAAAACATGCATTATTAGAATGTAACTGATACCGCATACAAGATAGAAGAAAACCTTGATATTACTTTTAACTAATTTATGAGAAAAGTTTCTAACTGTGAAGGGTACACATGGATGAAGACAAACTAGAAACAGAGACGAAAAGCTGAAACAACAGCTGGATGCAGCAGCACCTAGGCAGCTAGCTCCTGGAAGCAGCCACTATAGCTGTGACTCTATTCAGCGGCATCCTTAGAAGGCCAATTGCATCACAACTTCATGACAAATATCGTCCTAATCGGAAGACTCATTTAAATGCAACTTTCTTCCAGCAGGGTACTGTGGGCCTTTCTCAATACCAAAGTACGTCTTGGTTTGCTTGGCAAGTGCAGGAGAGCATGCATTCTTGCCAAGGACGCAAGGACACAGTACCTAGCTCTGATGATGTCACCGCCCTTCTTGTTTTAATGGGGGTTGGCAAGCAACGTTTTGGTGTATTACCGCCACCAACTGGAAAAGAGTGTGAATCTTACCGGACTTTCAATAAAGGGTCCAAAATATACCCATTCAAACACACACAAATTTATATACTACTGGTCAAAAGTTTTAGATACACTCACTTAATAGGTTTCATTATTTTAATGACTATTTACATTATACATTCTCACCAAAGGCAACAAAACTGTGAATGAACACACATGGAATCATATAGTAAACAAAAATTGTGAAATAACTCAAAACATTTTTATACTTTAGATTCGTCAAAATAGCCACCCTTTGCCTTGATTACTACTTAGCTCTCTTGGCGTTCTCCCCAGGAGCTTCATGAGGTGGTCACCTGAAATGGTTTTCCAAAGAGTCTTGAAAGAACTTCCCAGAGGTTCATTGAAAGATGGCCAAAGGTTAATATTTCAGTCATCACAGCAAAGGGCGGCTACTTTAAGGAATCTAAAAGATAAAACATATTTAAAGTTCTTTTGCAGTGTTTTGTTTGCTACATCATTCCATATGTGTTCATTCACAGTTTTGACGCCTTCAGTTAGAATCCACGTACATTGTAAACAGTCATAAACATAAAGGAAACCATTAAATGAAAAAGTATTGTATATACAGTACTGTGCAAAAGTTTTAGGCAGGTGTAAAAAAATGCTGTAAACAAACAATGCTTTCAAAAATGGAAGTGTTAATTATTTATTTTCACCAATCAACAAAATGCAGTGAATGAACAAAAGAGAAATCTAAATCAAATCAATATTTGGTGTGACCACCCTTTGCCTTCAAAACAGCATCAGTTCTTCTAGGTCCACTTGCACGCAGTTTTTGAAGGATCTCGGCTGGTAGGTTGTTTCAAACATCTTGGAGAACTAACCACAGATCTTCTGTGGATGGAGGCTTTCTCATGCTTCTGTCTCTTCATGTAATCCCAGACACACTCCATGATGCTGAGATCAGGGCTCTGTGGGGGCCAGACCATCACTTTCAGTAAGTCTTGTTCTTCTTTATGTTGAAGATAGTTCTTAATGACTTTGGCTGTATGTTTGGGTTCGCTCACTTAGCATTTTGTAAATTGATAAAAATAAACAATCATCATTTATATGTCTGAAAGCTTTCTTTTACACACCTGCCTAAAACTTTTGCACAGTACTGTATGTGCTAAAGTTGTTACTGTGATTAAAGTTGCTATAACTTTCAGACTTCTGCAACCAGTGAAACACATTTGTCAGCTACAAAAATGAACCTTTGCTGTCAACAGATATAGATTGCAGCCGAGATTCAAATGTGCTCCATAGCCTTCGCTCTTTTAACGAATAAAATGTATTTTTAAATCTTATGCTTCACGTTAAAGCTGCGTGTCACGCAGGGCCACGTGTCTCCGCCACGACAGCAGATGGTTCCGCCTCCTTGTGAGAGGCTGAAATAAGCCCCTCCCCCTGGCCGTCTCATAACAACAGCAGGCATCTCCCGGAGACGGCTGAGAGCTAGCCGACCTCGGAGACTGGTCTGCACTTCCAGCTTCCTACCGTCAGAAACAAGCCGCAGCAAAAGAAACCCAATCGTATTTTCACACAGCTTCACAGCGCATGCGCAGATTAACGGACGGCGCTTTTGTTTTATCCAGGAACTCTGAGGTGAGTGCTGAAACATCCGCTACAGAAGAGAAATCTGCTTGGACTGCCTTCTTTGTGTTTCATCGATGGGACATAACATGTTACTGCTGTTTGAAGTCCTACTTCGTGCTGTCCTCTCGACCTGTGTCGGATGTTTTTTAGCTCACGTAATAAGATGCGCCTCGAACAAGGTGTTCTTTGCGGCTAGTTTGGATAGGTAGTTTTGATTGAAGCGTATATCCAGTCACAAAAAAAGACGAAACACCGCAGACTCTACCAGAGAGAGGCAAATCACTTCGAAGAGCTGCTTTATCTGCTAAAGTCAATCAAATCAAACCGCCGCACAGACATTAGCTAAGCAAAACAAGCATAAAAGTAAGCGAATAAGATCCTAATTCTGTTATCTCGACCAGATGTGTCCATGTGTGCAGAAATAGGACTGCTGTAAAGCTTTGCAGAAAGAGTTTTCATAGTCGGGGGTTGTTGACGGCTCATTCGCATTCTCGCTGCCATTAAAAGTACTGAAGAAGCTATCTCTGTTCTTCCTTTCCTGCCTCTTCAGGCTGAGCAGAAACAGTCAGCAAGAGAAGCACAAACATAAAGAACTGGCAATTAACAAATTGAACAAAGTCTGCAGATTCACCAGCCTGCTGTTTTCTGAACTCATTAGTTCTGTACGTTTGTGAAACGATCAAGATTTAGTTTTTAAATGCAATAAATGGTGTTGGAGTTTAAACAGGTTTGTTACCTCACCTGACCTCATTCTTTGTTCCTTATCTTCTGCCCTTCTTTCATGTAATCACTGTGGCAGTCGGCATGAACTTGTTGGTATCACAGAGTACCAACGTTTTAAACAGTTACAGTTCTGAAACTGCTAAAGTTTTCCATCATAAACTTTCCACAATTCCAAATCCAGTTGCCAGAGAAGGTGCCGGAGTTTTCTTCACCCGTGAAGAGCTTGGAGTACAGCAGCGCTGCCCGTTCCATCACTTGTATCTGCACACTGCTAGTCAGCTGGCTAAAGGAAGGCTGCTACAGTTTTGCTTTGCTTACAAGAGAGGCAAAAAGAGTCACAGACACTAAACTATAACTGTGCTGCCTATCAAAATGAACAAATCTAGCAGGTATTGATGCACCAATCTGTCAACCAAGGATTGAAATCAGCCAGTTTTCTATTGATTGGCTCCGATTTGCTGTTCAAATAGTGAAAACGTAGATTTTTTTCTGATGATGAAATGCATCAGAACTAAGACTGCCTGCTATTTTCTGTCTTGTACAGCATGTACGTTTATGCGGTTTTTGTAGTTTAGCAAAAAGAAGACTAAGCTGTGGGAGGTGTGCTTTGATGCATAAATATGGATAATCTTGTAATCCCTTTCATTTATTTTGTGTATTAAAGCCTACTGTCTTTTTAAAATACCCTGCAGTTAATTTCTCTGTTTTAGGTGTTTTTTTTAATCAAAAAAACAAATATGATTCGGCAGATTCGACCAAAGACGAAGCTTAATCAGTGCATTTCTTGTATTTTTACAAACTATGTATCAAAAATCTAAATTATAGCAAATACATTTGACCGATTACTGTGGAAGTTACACTATTCCGTCAGTGGGGCCAGTTGTTGTTGCTTTTCTATTTTATCTTAAAGCAGTTAGATCATGCTACACATTCTTGTTTCAAAAGGGTTCTACAAAGAGCAAATTTTAAAACTATGAAGAAAAAAAACAATACAAGTAAAATATCACCAGAACCATGTTAATAAACTACTCCAATAAAAGTCAAATTTGCTGGTTTTTGGATCACAGAACTCTAGCAGGGGTGTCATGATGTGTAAACTCTGATAAATGAGGCGGTGCTGTACCTTTTTAGATTGAAGAAAGCAGATTAATGGGATGAAAAGATATATTTTTTTAATGGAACACATTTCATACAGTTAGATGTAACAAAATGTTTCAGAGAGAAACAAAATACCGAAGGAACAGTCACAGCAGAAAATGCAAAACGAAGTAAATTTAATAAACAGAATAAAATGTTGAACTGATGGACCATAATCATAAGTGTAAGTGAAGAAACCCCAGAGACCGATACACATAAAAACCCTACTTTACTTGGACCATAAAATGAAAATCAAACATGGCTGTTGTAGATTTAGCCCTTCTAGAATTTCTGTCTCCTTGTTTCAGACACTGAAAAGTTTGAAAGATGACTACTTCATGGAGTGACAGATTGCAAAATTACGCAGACCTGCCAGCCAATATGGACCGCCATGCCATGAAGAAGTACAGGAGGGAGCCCTACCACAGGTAAGAAGCACATGCATGTATGACCTGGAGAACATCTGGGCAGGAGGAGAAACATAATCGTCAACTTATAATGTATATGATTTACTTATTGCTTAGTTTAAATGACAAAAAATGTTTAGGTTTTCTATAATGTTATGTAAGAATTAATATTAATACTTAAATTAGCTGTGGATAATTTATTGCAGCTCGTCACTACTGGAATCAAGAATGACCTTGTTAGAAATAACACTAATCCACTCTAATAATTAAATAAATAAACAAAAACAAAAAAACGACTACTAAGAAAATACATTTTCACTGGGTTGAACGTTCAGAACATTATTTATTAAGACGGTTAAAGACTGAACCTAATCCGGCTTCTGGTCTCTCTGAAGTTCAGAGAAAGAGACGGTGGCCTAATTTTGAGTTGAGAAACATTTGACAGAAGAAAAAAAACGGAGAGATTCAGAGGAGGAAAATATTTGGGTAGAACCTGCCCCAAAAGAAGTATGATTTACTACCCAGCTGGTTCTCACAGCCCCTTTTTTCTTAGTTTAGTTGAAAGCAGAGTCTCATACAACCAGCTGTTTATTCAGCCAAACGTCCCTCAGACTAGGAGGCTGCAGGTTCACAGGGATCTTTGGATGTCTTGATGGTTAACTGAGTTGGATACATGAACAAAACCCTTGGGAGGAATGTTGCTGTATAAAGCTAAGCTGACATTTCTCCCCTGCACATTTGTGTGGGAAAAACAGAACAAAAATCTTTGCTGGAATTCACATGGAGACGCCAGACCAAAATACAACACTTATGGTGCACAAAAACTGTTAGGCAACCAAATTGGATCAGTTAGATAAAAGCCTGGTTCGGATTGGTCGAGCAAAACATCTTGATGGATTCTTCTTTTTGTGTTCTTTTTTCCTCTCTGTCTGAGCCACAGCTCAGCTGCACTTGGCAGCTTCCAGCAGGCAGAAGACATCACCAGGCCACGTTGCATCAGCTAGCCAACAGAAACCTACAATTCAGCTGCTTATGCTCGGTCACGACCTTGTATAAATTTCAGAGAGAGTGCAAAGAAATCGGCAGAACCTCCTGTCACTGGGTGGAGATGCACTCCATCAAGGTTTCATGTCCTCTTCTAAGGAATAGAAAGACAACCTCTTTTATGACTAACCCTGACTAGTTTAAGGGTTATTTTAAAATTGTTCAGAAAATCATAAATATAAAATCTTTCATGTAAGAAATACTTGGACATGTGTGGCAGGCATTTAAACAGCTTTTGATTATAACAGCTTCATAAAAAACCTATCTGGAAGATTACATTTGACCAGATCTGAAGTTATGGTGTTTTAAAAGGCATTTTAAAAATAAATACATATTTGCATTCATTAGCAAAAAGAAACCCACAGATCCAGTTATGTGTTTGAGACAGCAAAACAAAAACAAACTGTAATAAATCTGACTTATAAATTTTTAATAAACACGAGAGAAAAAGCTGTTGGAGGATTATTTATTTGAAGTTTGAAGTTCAATAAACCAAACAGTTTGTGATGAGAGTTGATGCTGAAGGCAAAGCCTTAAACTTTAGCAGAGAAAAGGTTGGACTTCTCACTGATTGCATGATGTGAGCTCAGGTTGACTGACATGGAGAGGTGGGGAGATGTTTCTTTAGCAAATCTGTGCAACCAAAATAACAAGATAGTCTGTTTTCAGCGGTTCTGAGTTGGTACCGCCTCAATGCTCTCAAGCTAAACGGGTTTCCTCCAGCTTTGGTTGCATATTCAGTCACCTTTTTCCTGCAGGTGGTGGTTTGACTCTGTGCATTCTTTCTTTCTGCCTGGTGGCAATTGTCAGCAGACCTTTGAGTGTCAGAAAATGAATGCATGAACCAAAACTTTGCTACCAGTCAACAAATAATCTAGTTGTGGTTTGCAGTTAATTCGAATGCATTGCTTTGACCCATATTTTATCCACTAACTGTTACCACATATGGTTGTATTTCTGTATATGCTGTCGGGGAAACACCCCGCAGTGAAAATCATCCTGGTGTAGGGAAGAGTTAATTCACGATTACAGTATTTTACCGAGTGGCTGTTCAATGTTTAACTCAGAGGCATGGGGACAATGGGTGCTGTTGTTCTTCCCTGCCGTCATATCATATGCCGTGCTCAGAGGCTGTATAAAGCCGTCACTAATCTGTGTGCGCTGTCAGGGCAAAGGTCGCTCAGTCCACGACCCCCCTCCCTTTTTTTTCAAAATCACATGCATCCAAATAGCCACACGTGCTGTGCAAAACAATAATTACTTGCTGAGATAATGCTTTTGTATAAGAAGTTCTTGATCAGTTCAGGTATTTGTTACGTAAATGGGTGTTTATCACACAGTTGAACAAAGATCATCCTCTCAAAGTAAGAGCTGAGCTGAAACAGTGTGTCCCAGGAGATCACATCACAGAGGGCGGATAACTTTGACCAGCGCAGATAAAAATTTCTATCTCCTAGAGTCCAATCACCGTCTGCGTGAGATTAGAGAGCAGTGGAAAGAATCTAGCCGGTCGTCCCACAGCTGCTTCGATATGGAGTTAAAGTAATCAAGGGCTTCTCTTATACACACAGCGAGGCCCATCTGAGACATTTGTACATCATCGTCAGCAAGACCAAAGTCGAGGCTGACGACGGTAATCAAGTCGCCCACACCCATTGTCATTACAGACAAGCTTAGGAGGGGCGAGGATTGTCATTTATGGCCGTTCATTGCTTCCCACTGCTGTCCGGTAAAAGGTTATATGGTAGATGTCATCCGCATAAAAATAGGAAAGATGCTCAAAATAGGAAAGATGCTCAAAATGGCTTATGGTCCCCCAACACTCAGAAATGTTCTAAATAAAGTAGCAAACTACTTTTTGATTGTTGAGCAGCAGCAAATATCAATTAAATACTAAAGATTTGACCTCCCAATATCCATCAAGTGACAACAATTCCATGTGTTATTATTTAAATGGACTGTAAATCCATTATTAAATGTATCTGTGGTTGATTGTTGATCAGGTTTGAACTTTTTATCTTAAATTTGATATCTAGGCAATCATTTTTTTTCCAACTGAAACTCTTAAGCAGGGTTCACGCTTTGCGTTTATCTGCGATCTTGGTCAGAGTCCTTTCTCGTTACAAAATCTCTGATCGTGAGCTTGAACTGTTGACCTTTGTTCAGGAAAGAGCTGAATCAGTGGTCAAAGTTTCTCACGCCGAATGACCAAAGACGCCGTACGACAAATTTCAAGCAATGTCAGATGCTTTCTGTGAAAGTCGTGCAGCTTAACTGCTGCTGTGACTGATGTCTGAACCTTTGCATTTGTTGTCCACCCAGGAGCACTGCTGCTGCCTGTGCTTTGATTCAGCGTTTGGGATAATCTTATGATCCCTTCATTTCCTGTCTGATTCAAAACTAATACCTCTGTCAGAGAACCTGTGGCACATTTTGTGTTATAGCCTAGCAGAAAAAGAACAAGAACAGAATCAGTCAGAAGTGGAAACGACAGGTCAGACATACAAAAATAAATAAAAAAACAGAGGTCTGTTTTGGCCAGGAATAGGAGTGCTGTTCTTTTTCAATATTTTAGCTTATTTCTTTATTTATTTGGATTATGTTAACAGTGTTCTGTATTTTTCAGTAGCTGTAGGAATAAGTGTTGTTTTCCGTTTTTGAGTGAAGACTTTATAAGTTAGAAAAAGCCTGACTGGTTCATTTCTACTATAATAACTACACGTTAGCCGTGTTACAGGTTTTTTTTAATTACTTAAGCTTTTTCTGACTCTTATAGCCACAGAAAGTGAAACATGCTGATGATGAAACTTATAATTAAAAATTAATAAAAAAATAACGAAAAGACTGTTTGCTGTTTGGGGTTCATCCATTACATTAAAAATTAACTTTCTTCTTCTAGTTTCAGCTAAACTACTATCAGGGATTAACCGAATGATCAAGTGATAAAATTATCTATTAAAATCAACCAATAGGTGCTGCACTAACTCTCTAAAATGTAAACTACAGTGCATCTCTGTTTGGTTTACTGATGATGTAATCAGCTTTTGCTGGATATTTGTGAAAGATTTCTGACAGTTTGGAGTCTGAGTCCAGAAGACGACTGATACATCCCTAAAGCTATAGCTTTGTTTACTCTGAGCATGATCTGAGTAAAGTAAGCAGCTGTCGCTCAGGGCGCTGGCTCGCATAATCCTACCTGACTTGCGATTGTTCTAGATGTCTTTGAAGTCCCACAAACATCGTGCCGCCCAACAACAACCCTGGCTGTCAACAACAGCAGAGAATGACACAGAATGGCCACAATCGGTTTTGCAACAAGTCACAAAATTTCTGAATGACAAGAAAGCAAAGAGTGAGGGAGGTGGGGGGGGGGCTTATTGTTCAGGGTGCCAGAGCTTCACTGTGCTGCTGGAGTAGATCAGACCAACGCAGAGTCAAACTAAGGTTTAATTTCACACAGAATGTACCGCCGGTCGTGTCTTGGACTGAACTCTAAATGGGAGCTTGTTCACTATGGATCTGCTGCCAGGTATTTCACAGCTGAATTTTGGGGATTCATTAGGAATATGTTATTCTGACTGTAATTCTGGAAAATAGCAAGATGGTTTTTGCACTGAGTCAACTTTGAGGTTTCGTGTGAGAGCAGCCTTTATTTCAGTGGCTCATCTATATTTTGGTGTAACTGATTTAAAGTGTGTTTTCTAGCAGGATTTAATGACTTGTGTGGTTTTATATAGAGGAAGTGTTTTAAATATTCAGCTGCATCACAGCTATTGATGAGAGGTTTTGTTGCCGTTAAGCTAGCAGTGTGTAGCTGGGTCCTCTGTGTCGGCATGGCTATATAAACATGGCCTCATTGTATGTTTCCGTATTTCAAAGATTCTTCAGCAGTATTCCTCATTTTCTCTAAGACACATTATTTAAAAGTTAATACAACTGAAACTGTCACCCATTTTTTTTTCTCCCACAAACTGTTTTTAGAAACTGCTGAAAATCATTAATCATGTAGTAAAAACTTACAGATGCCAATCTGTTTGGTGGGAAATGCCATAAATTCATTGTTGTTTTGATGTAAATATGTAATAATGGTGAAAAAGAGAACATGTTTCCTTTACAGACCAACTGTTGCCAGGACATGCTCTCTGCAACATGCTGCAGATGTGCTCCATCACAGCGCTCCGGCATGACCTATTTTTGGGTGTACTGGTTATTTGGCCTTTTCACCATTTCACGCTTCTGCATTTTTGGTCATTTTCTTTTAATCTCACTTTCAGGGACAAAACTCCTTTGACAACTGATGACTTAAAGTAGTTTTTGGTAATTTACCCAAACACAACCAAAAGGACATGGAGTTATATAATTCCAATAAATAACTGTGCAATACCCTTAGGAGACCTGTGATGGTGATTTTAAATTGATTAGGGGTCATACATCTGTCACCTGTTCCAAATGGGGATCAGAACCACAATCAATGGAAATAAGACCTAATTTAAAATGTTTGGACTGTCATTTATCAGAAGACCGATAAGTTGATGCTTAATGGTTACAGAATGAAAGTAGGTTGGGACAAATGACGTGTGGAAACCTAATGCAAATTTAAATTGTTTTCCTGAACAAACTTTTTCTCATTGCCTAAAAAGATTACTCTCTTCCCAATATTAAGCTTAAATTGTGTGTAGTAATTGCTGGCTTCCTAGAAGTTCCTCAAAAGATTGGATTGGAAGTATCGAGGGACTCGGATATTGTTTGAGTCGGACACTGATATGCAGCTACACTTGTGACATCAGAATCAATGTAGAAAAGCCACGGTCTAGGCAGGCCGTTTTATTTTTTTATGGCTCTACGTTTTTCTGCTCCTCGTGAAAGTGCTGTTATTGATCATCTCAATGCAGCTAACACGTTTTCACTGTTTTGTTTATTTCTTCAGAATCTTCGTCAATAGAAGCTTGGCAATGGAGAAAATCAAGTGCTTTGGCTTTGATATGGATTACACTTTAGCAGGTAAGTTGAATACACATTGACACAACTCGTTTTAAACCAAATACTTTATGTATTTGTAATATTTGAAATGATAATGTTCCCATTTACATTCGATAAATTAGAATATCGTTGAATAGTTAATTTATTTCACTAACTTAGCTCACTAATTGAAACACATTTTATAGATTAACTGCAAACAAACTGATGTTTTCAAGCCTTTATTTCAGTTAATTATGAGGATTTTCTGCTTACAGCATGATGAAAACACACATTTAAGATTAAAATATTACATCAGACCAATAAAAAACATGTTTTTTATCACAAAAATTTGGGCTTTTTGAAAGGTGTGTTTTATACCTGCTTAAAGATGGTTATTTTCAGAAAAATACTCTTAATCTGACAAACAGTCCTCATTGGAACATATATTCCTAGTCATTGAATATGACTATATATATCAGTAATGTCATAAAACTGATCCTTTACCCTGTCTATAATTTGGAGGATGTTAAACTTTATTATTTTGACAACCTTCTGAATATGGTTGAGATAACTAGAAGTGGACAGGTGATAATGAGCAGAAGATTGTGACTTTCAGTGGGAACAGATCAGTGAGCATCACCGTAAATGCAGGTTAAATTAATGAATGTTCCCTGTGACGTCCAGTTAGTGTTTTATCTTCTATCTGATCTTTCACTAACATCCAGCCATCATCTGCAGATTCTTTTGATATGTTAATTTTACGTGAAGATCAGGGTCATAAAATTAAATAATAAAATGATTTATTTATTTATTTACCTATGATTTATTTACCTGGTTCACAAGTTGTGTGAATATTTTTTTTAGGCCATATGTTTCTCTGTATACCCCACCTCTTTGTTCTCAGACTCCGCTCCAGCTTTTGGACTCCACACGTCTAAAAATAAACCTTCACCGACTTTGAAAAGCAGGTCGCATTTGTTTGTCGGGTTCAGCAGCGGTGGCTCCCCCGATGTAGGGATTTGCTTGCAGTTCCTATGTGGCTCTGCGGGCCCTATCGGCGTTGGGATGGCAAGAGATTTTCCAGATGCTCAGCTGTTGACGTGACTCAGTTTATGGGAGCTTGTAACCAAGTGTTAATGTTTGCTAGAAGCGTGGCTATCGTGTATCTTTGGATAGTTTTCAGGTTTTCATCGCTGAAGTCCCTCATCAGTTTAACTGAATAGCTACTGCTTAACGTCGGCACCCGAAATGACTGCTGCGTTTTTTTTTTTTTTAGAAGCTGTTCACATGTGTTTTAAAGAAAAAAGACAGTATGGAGAGTTTAAACACCTTGCACCCCAAAAAGTTCTGATGCCTGAGATGTAATGCTTCCTTTGTGGCATTTATTGCATACCGTGCTGTGAAAAGTATTTGCCCCCTTACAGATTTCTTTCGTCTTTTCTTTGTCACCCTTAAACGCTTCAAATCTTTAGACAAATGTTAATATCAGACAAAGAAAACCTGAGTAAATTTTAAAAAGCAGTTTTCAAAGGATACTTTCGTTTATTAGGAGAAAAAAGCTGTCAAGATCAACCTGACCCTCCATGGAAAAAGTAATCGCCCCTAAACCTAAGACCTGTTTGTGCCATCTATAGTAGCAGCTACTGGCATCAAGCATTTGTGACATCTGGCAACGAGTCCAAAGAAGAGTGTTTTACATCACTGTGGAGGAATGTTGGCCTCCACAGTGATGTGAAAGACTCTTTGCGGAGTTGTTTTCATTCAGCCTCATTGGAGGGTTTTTAGGGACCTTTATGAGCCATTTAAAGGTAGATATCCTGGTGTCTTGTTTTGGATCATAGTCCTGCTGCATAACCCAGAGCTGCTGGCTGGACCATCCCACTATGTACAGCTGCTGGTGTGATGTTCGTTTTCTAAAATGCTGTTAGTTCTACTCGGATCTAACGGGACCCGCACCCACTCCAGGGCATGATGTGTAGGTCTATAGTTAACATAATTCACTGGCCAGACATTATATTTTATTATATGGCTAATTTCCATCCAGCTGTTAACTGACAGAACACATTTTTGTTGATATTCGACCCCATTATTATCTGATTTTGTTTTTTTTTTTTTTTTGTTTTTTAAACCTGTTAGTCTAAATTGCCTAAATGCATTTGCTTGTTTCTTTCGGTCAAGCATTTAATATTTAAATGAACCTTTCAGTAATTAATGAAGCTCTCATTAACTATTGAAAGCTTTTCATTATTTATCTGTTTTATTAACGGACTGAGCCAAAAAATGAAATGCATTCAAACGTCCTATAGATTTTATTTAAACAGTTTTTATGTCTTACTCTTAACTCCTTTTTCCTGAGAAATTTGCTCAACATGAGCATCAATACCGAGAGAACGCTGATCAAACATCACATATTTTGTAACTTTTTCTAAGCTAAATCAATATTAGACAGGTCAACCTTGCTTTATCTGTCCTGTTGCTCCTAAAGGGAGTAAGTTATTGCATGCAGCAGAAGTTGCTCCAACCTATTTAGGCCTAGATTGCATTGAGATGCTATCAGTTTTGTCCTAGTTTTTCAGCAGACTTTGGGCTTAATGTCGGCCTCCCGAGGCAGTGCTGGAGTGTCTGTATTTTTCCACAGTATTCCTCACAGTGTCCTGATTCTAAAACAAAGGCCTTCATTTGCACAGGGATGGAAACAGATAAATTGAGACCCATATTGTTGCCTCCTTAATATAGATTGCTATGTGACATGGTTCAGTCAGGCTGTCCCCGTTGGAGAGCCTTGGATTAGGTGATCTGCCAGAAGAGCAGTGAGGGTTGTTTACCTTCTGGGTGAAGGGGTTACGTTACATGCAGGCCTGAGCTGACCAGGCCAATAAACCCGGGGGAGACATCACACCGCTCAGCAATGGGAGCAGTGGGAGTACAATTATCTGGCAATAATCCCATCAAAGATGCGAGTGAACATATTTGTGAAGCTGTACTCATGTCTCATAGCTCTAAGTAGATTCTGTGTGTGTGTGTGTGTGTGTATCTAATGACAGCAGGGTAAATGTGAGCAGGGGACTACATCTGGAGGACAATGACCTCAGGATAGCAGATGATGTGATATTTTTGTTGGATGTTTTATTTGATAAAAATCTGAAGCTTTCTGTCAACGTAGACTTTGCTGAGGATGTAACGAAAGCGGTTCTATAAGTCAGTCGGGACTCCAAGCCTAATGGTCTGTGTTTGGGGACAAGATACTCTGTAGTTTTGAAGAAATGTGGGAGTTTTGTTTTAAGTTGCTTAGGAAAAAATAAAGGTACTTGCAGTATCACTATAACCTCCTCCACAAAACACTAAAAGCAAGGGGCTAACACAGCTTTTAGCTGTTTCCTGAAAGAACCCATACAGCATGGGGGGTTGAAGTCAACCCGACCCCTGTTGGTCACAGCCCTGTCTCAACAAACCTGCAGTGCTTTTTATTTTTTGCTTTATTTTGTCGTTTTTCATCAAACCAATTTTGATATCTGACAAACATAATCCACTTAAATATAAAAAGCACTTTTGAGTTAAAAAACTTTCTCCTAAACCTAAAGAATGGTTGTGGCACCCTTGGAAGCAACTGCTATCAATTGTTTGCAACGGCTGGCAACGTTTTTACATCACTTAAATTGAGCCTTTCTGACAACATGAAGTAGTTTGAAAAAAATCTAACAAATGAATACTAAATACTAAGTACATACCCACTACTAAGACTCTGGGACTCCACGAACAAGAGTGAGAGCCTTTATCCACAAATGGATCTTGTTCATCCATGTTGATCCAATGATCTTGTTGTTTCTCAAGACTTTTGAAAATATTTTGTTGATTTAATAAGGCAGGAATGAACTTTTTGGATAATGTTTGTTTTTTTACATGCAGTTTAAAACTGACACAGCATTTTGGAAAAGATCATCATAACAACAGTCCAACACGGTGGTGGTAGAGTGCTTATCTGAGGCTGCTTTGTGGATAATGTCCGTCCATCAGTCTGTGACCTTGAACTCAAACGCACTAAGTTTATCCAGCCTGAAGACGATCCATAGCACACCAGCCTGCCTATGAAATGCTTAAAATAAAAAGAAAAAAAAGTTTTGAAGTGGGCTAGTCAAAGTCCAGACTTAAAATCTAAATGAAACATTTTAGCAAGAGTTTAAAAAGGGGGGCCTAGCTCAAAAACAATGAAAATTTTGCCCCCCAAAAAAGCCCCATAGAAAAATTTGGGGGGGGGAAAAATACTCTTCACAGTTTGTAGTAAAAGGTGCCTTCAATAATACAAAGAAAACAGAGGATTTAAAAGCACTTTAAACTGATTTGAGCATTATAAACCTTGTTAACCCTATATTACCGGTGGGAGCGCCGGCGCTCCCATTTGCATATCTATTTTTAAACGCCTGTAGAATTGAAGTTGTAGTTTTTCCGCGGTAAACTAGCTCGCCTTTCGCTTTTAGTTCGTTTTTTTGGGACTTTTTTTGTTTGGGGGTTTTTCCTTTGAACATATATGTGTGCCAAGGGGCAACTTAGAGAGAATTACACTTCTGAAATGGTTTTTTGATGTAATATTATTTTTTGCAAATGTTCACAAGAAATTTTTATGCTTTTTTGGCTCGCATAAAAAACTAGGTATTCAAAAAATGAAGTTAGGACACACTCCAAATAAATTTCGGGGTTTTGAAAGGGTTTGTGCAAATTTTTTACATTGCAATTTGAGGGATACAGCTTGATATTTCTGTATTGGGAAAATGGTGTGAAAAAAAAAAAAACGATTTTTTTTTTCTGGTGGTTAATTGCACTTTTTAGCAATTTACTTGGTTAATATGGAGTTATTATATACAAAATATTAAAATGTAGGATGTAAGGGTTGTATTGATGTATAGCAAATTGAAATGCTCTAAAAAAGGGCTCTATGGCATGTACAAATGTAAAAATATGCTCTGGCGAGCTTGTTCTGTGGTAGGTCATAAAGGGTTAAAAACGAGACAACGTGCTGTATGTTGGTTATGAAGGTGTAACATGATAGTATAAGCTGTGAGTCAAGCTTACATGTTGTAAAAACAATGCAGTTATTGTTCATGGCCACTCTTTTTGGCCTTTTCATTTAGCCGGTATTAAGATTTTACTTTATATAATGTGAGGGAGTGTAGCACACTCAGTGAAACAACAGCTTACCGGTGAGCTAAATACAGAGTGAGGAGAGCAAAGGGGACTGAGGGGGAAACAACCCTCAAAATAGATTGTCTTTTTTTCTTTTTTGTACCTCAGATGTTTAAGATTTTGACAAGTGAGCAAGGAAGAGTGGACGGGGATGTTGGCTGCTGCTCTGGGCAGTGAGCCCAAACCCTCAGTTTACTGTGAGAAAAACAACTGGAGGAGATGGGTGGGGGGGGACTGCAGCGCACAGCATGTTTATAAAGCAGAAACAGACTTGTCTTTATCTAGAGTTTTACTTAAACCAAAAATGAACTGTTTTGCTCTAGCTCTGTTCATTTTGCAGTGCAGCTGTTAAACTCAAGTACCCGCACATGCTTTTTACAGAACACCGCAGATGTTTTCCTGTTTGTCCTGCAGTCCTGTCCTCCCACTTACTGTCCCCTTAAGAATCATCAACCAGTCCACCTCCCCAGGGTCCTCCCTGCACTCCACTGGGAGCACAAAAAACAGGCGACAACATAGAGTGCATTCTTTCTTGCGTATTTATAACATCTGACTTACTCCTTTTTTCCCAGCCTCAGAAAGCATTTTAGCCTTGTGCCAGCCTTTTCTTAGCTTCAGCCTATGTTTATATTTGCAGAGTATGGGGTAAATGCGGCGTTCAGGCGATGACAAGGAAGAGGCTCATCAGTCTCCACAGAGCTCTTTAGAGCTGCAGATGTAATTTTAGGTGTTTATTATTTTTGCATCTGATCCTCTTTCTTTATGGAGTTGTGTGCTGTATGTTGGAGCTGGCAGGAAAAGGAGAGTGGTCTTCTGTCAGGGGAGGATTCTCAAGAGAGTGAGAACACGTTTAGGGCTGCAGCTAACGATTATTTATGTAATAGACCCTTCTATCGATTTATTCTGACGATTAATCGAGTAATTGGATAAAACAATTGGCATACTGCAGATTTTTTATCTAACTAAGCCTATTTTATGAGTAATAGAAATACATGTAAGAGAAAATGCAAGTAAACAAATAATTAAATAGCTTTTAAAAATAAAAAAACAACGTTTTATCACAGCGTGTCTTTAGTGCACAATTGAACATTTGTAGTGAAAATGGTCACAAACGAAAAAGTGCATAAAGTGTCACCTGCATTTTGCATTCTGGATTTGTAAAGGATATTTTTCAACCTCAAGAAGCAAACTGTTATCCAAATAAAATTGAAGTGCTAAATTAAACTCTTCTTGTCCCCAATAGGAGATTTTTAAAGAGTTTTAGCCTTACCTAGTTAAAATTTAACCAGGTGAGGCTAAAACTCTGGAACTATTTACAGACAAAGAAGGTGTTTCATCTGAAATGCATATATGTATCTATTTTTTTGTACAGTTTTGGCCTAAGTAGTGCTCTGAGAGGGTTGTTCAAATGGCATGTTTTAGAGTCTCTACTCCAGTTACTGAAGATTACTAAATTAGTTGATGATTAGTTCAATAATCGATTAATCATGATTAATCCAATTGTTTCAGCCCTAAACATGTCAGCAAAATATTGATACAAGACTCTGCCTTGAGGGAATAGGTTAAACTAGGAAAAAATACATGTTCAAATGTGAGTCAGCTCCTTGGACTCAGACACTGTTCACACTAACTCATAGATTTAAAGAAATTCTTTTTAAAGGTGATATTTTTATCGGCTCTAGTGATGGTGGATCCATTTGGACTGGCTATGCAGGGTTATGAGCTACACAGAGGCCCCACTGGTGTTTTTGGGGGGATCTTCTTTAACATTTTTATGTTAATGTTGACATTATCCTCTCACCACCTCCTGGTGCAGCAGTGTAGTACGGTCTGTTTGGTTTAAATAGCATTTTTTTTTCAGACAAATGGTTCTCTTTTGCCTGAAATCCAATTAACGTTGAGTAAATTAGTTTTGTTACATGTGTCAATTCTAGTTATTCTGCAAGATGAGGCACACTGGCATTGCCTCTCCTGGTGATATAAGATGGTAAAACACTGTCGATGTCAAGGTTTCAGTTCACAACCTCCATCATTTTAACACTAAATGACCAAACATCACCAAGACTGAAAATAAATGGCTGTTGGTGGCAGCAGATTAGACAAAAATCTGTTCCGCTTCTGTTTACTAATAATGTAATTCTGGTGTAATATATTAACCATAGTATATATGTTTGTGTTTTTTTAAATTTAGTCTACAAGTCACCTGAGTACGAGTCACTGGGCTTTGAACTGACGGTGGAGAGGCTGGTGTCCATCGGTTATCCCCAGGAGCTGCTCAGCTTCGTCTACGATCCATCATTTCCAACCAGGTCAGACTGAACTAAACTTACTAATCAGGTTTTAAGGGTGATGGCCAGCCCTATCTTCCTTTTTGCCCAATTTCTTTTCCCTTAAATTTTTGAGCTCCTTTTTGAATTTTTAAATGAGGTGTTTAGGAAAGCTGAGAATCCTGGTAAAAACAGTCGGACATTAAGGAAGCCTGGGGCAGTTCTGTGCTGGAGGCCTGTAGGAACGTCTTTGAGCCTTTAAACATTTTGTCACACTACAAGCACAAACATAATATTTTATGTGGATTTTAGGTGACAGAGCAATACAAAGTAGTTCATAATTCTAAGATGAGAAATCTGATAAATATGGCATGTATTTAGCTCCCCTGAGCCTTTGTACTCATGTGTGCTGTTTCTTTAAAATGGCTTGTGGCAAAACGAAGCAGGTCTCATTATGGTTTTGTTTAAACGGCAGCTTTTCTTCTTGGTGCTCTTCCATTAAGACCAGATTTGTGAAGGCCATAACAAGTAGTTGTCCCACCTGAGCTGTGGATCTCTGCAGCTTCCTCCGGATTGCCTTGGGAAAAGCCGGTTAAATTATTCTATTCTCTTTCCATTTTGAATGATGGGTTGAACAGTGGTCTGGGAGATGTTCAAAGCTTCACACAGGTGAGCTGTTCACTATTAGGTGACTTCTGGAGGGAGCTGGTTGCACTTGATTGTATTTATGGGCATCAAATAAAGAGGGCTAAATACAAATGTACCCTGCATTCTCGTATTTCTATTTGTAACACATTTTTCAGCCATGTATCATTTTCTTGCCCCTTCACAATTATTCTTTGCTCTCTCTTGGTCTATCAAAAAAAAAAAAAAAATCTAAATAAAACATATTAAAAGGTTTGTCTCAAAAATGTGAAAAGGTGGAAAAAACTAAAGGTATATGAATAATTTTGGGAAACTAAGACGTCTTTTTATTCTTTCTTTCAGAGGCCTTGTGTTTGATACCATGTATGGAAACCTACTGAAGGTTGATGCTTATGGTAACATCCTGGTTTGTGTCCACGGATTTTATTTCCTTCGAGGGTAAGCTGGTCTTGGTGCTCTTCTTTTGTCTCTCTACACACCTCTTGGCTAAAAAAACAAGAACAAGTAAAATATTCTTGTTTTCTCTCTCTCACCTTTTGTTTTTGTTTCTTCTCCCAGCCCGGACATTCGTGAACGATACCCAAACAAGTTTATCCAGAGGGATGACACAGAGCGTTTTTATATCCTTAACACACTCTTCAACCTGCCAGGTAAGGTTGGAGGAGACACTCCCAGATAATTTACATCTGGAAAACTTTGACCCACCTAATTTTTATTTTATTTTTTTAAAGAAACCTACCTATTTGCTTGTCTTGTGGATTTCTTCTCCAACTGTGACCGATACACAAGGTAAGGAACTTTCTGTCAGATGATTTATCGTGCAACAACAAGTTTCTGAGTTCTGCATGTTGACACAAAGACATTTGCAAGCCACACTGGGGCAAGAGCAAATGCCCTGAACCATGGGGGCGCTCCTGGTGTCCTGAAGGGCTAATATCAGCTAATTCATATTAAATAGTAATCCCATGGGACTTTAGTTATACCTTTTTTATTTTTAAAAGAATTACAGTATTAATACCAGATCTTAAAAGAGCATGGATCCTTAAAATATTAATACCAGTGACAGAAAATCTTACTAACTGTCCACATAAAAAGAAATAATCTTCCATAATCGTTTTAGCACTTCTGTAAAACGGGATTAATGGCCTGTAATTTATTTTTAATTTCTTTTGAGAATGTAATCTGGAATGGCTGCATGTCCTTTGTCCTCTGAAACCTGGTTGTTGGTCTTTTAGGGGGAGAAAGCTTTCCTGTTTGGCTGGGGACCCTCCAACAAGGGAAGGCTATCCCATTTAAAAGCAAACAAAAAGAAACAAATGTCATGTTTTTAAAGACCCTCTGTAAAGAAATGGCCTGCCCGACGGCTGTTCGCATGTCTCTCTTTCCTCCTCTTTCCCAGCTGTGAAACCGGCTTCAAAGATGGTGACCTCTTCATGTCCTACAAGAGCATGTTCCAAGATGTTCGGGACGCGGTTGACTGGGTTCACTTCAAGGTAAAGCGCATGCAGCCGCAGGGTTTTTTTTCACATAATTCAAACGTTAATGTGACATAAAAGAAACAGTTTAACGATAAATCATTTTATTTGAGTAAAGGTAATCAATAACGCTATTATAAAAACCAAAAGGTCTTCTAAAGTATCTTGTATCTTGCAAGTATCTGTCTTTTTCTTAAATGTGAGATCTTTTTAGATTTCAGTTCTATAATAACATGCAGATCAATTTTCTGCAGACTACTATGATAACATTTTGGATGTTTATTGTTGATCATTTCAAATAAAATGAAAATTACCAGAAATTATGATTGCATTAACAAAATCACATTTTTGGGAATTTTATTAGTATTTTTAACTTGGCAGTTTTTGCTCAAGTGGCATAAATAACATATGTCTTCCCACCAGTTTTCACATAATAAAGAATAAGCAGGAGGTGCAGAGATGAAGATGATGATTTAAAAATTTTAAACAGATCAAAACTCCAGAGTAACTTCCACTTAAATGTGACCTCTGTGAAAGCTATGCTAAGCCTTCCTGCCTTATTATCACAAAACTCGACTTAAATGTTAATAAACAAATAACTAGTTTAGGTTTTTTGTTGTTTTTTTTTGCTACATGAAAGAAAAATGTGATCAAAAAAGATCATTATTTAGCTGTATTAAAAATGAACCAGTTTACCGGCTCTTAAATATTTTGGATGGAGGTGAGGTTTTACTTTTTTTTGTATAGCCGCAAAATTTTTAATGTTAAAAGAAAGTTTTTAAAATAAAACCCTCAAAAGTTTCTGTCCTTTAAACAACCTTTTTTAAAACCATCAACAACTTTCCTCCAGAAGTTAGTTTGGTTTCCCAAATTTCCTTTTAAAATCAAAACAGAATCCACATCTTAGTTTTTAATAAAAATTGCTCTCATGGTTTTTTGGGTGCAATCCCCTGTTTTTTTTGAGAGGTGGAAGGTTTTTGATGTCTCACTCCACCATAGCCTATGCAATAAAATAAGTTTTCGCTCGGGTTTCTGTCGTCTTCACTTTTAGTTATTAAATTTGTGTCCTTGGTTTCTGCAGGGAACGCTGAAGGAGAAAACCGTAGAGAACCTGGAGAAATACGTAGTGAGAGATGTGAGTACTTTGCATTCAGCAGATGTCGTCTGGTGTGAGAGCACACACATTGTCCCACGTTCTTTGTGAAGATGCTTTAAAAACTTTTTTTCTCCTCTTTTGTTCCATCAGGGGGAAACTCCCGTTTCTTGAGCCCCCAATGAAGAAGTTTGCCAAAGGGTTTTCCCTGGCTACCAACAGCGACTACAAATACACGGATGTGAGTCCAGACTGTTATCTATTTAGAGAGAAACAAATTGATGAATAACAATAAGTTTTTATTAGGATTTTGATAACGGTTCAGTTAAAGGTAACAATGTTTGATGTTAATCATATGAGTTTGTCTTATTTTTGTGTGTGTGTGTGTGTGTTTGTTGCAGAAAATTATGACTTACCTGTTTGACTTCCCCCACGGCCCCAAGGTGAGATCATTCAGTTGAAATTGAAGGTAAACAGTGAAAACCCTTTATTTTACGTTTATGTGTAACTCTGAACTTGTGGTTTGGGTTTGCACCCTCCACAGCCCGGTTCTTCTCACCGGCCCTGGCAGTCTTACTTCGACCTGATCCTGGTGGACGCCAGAAAGCCGCTCTTCTTTGCGGAGGGAACCGTTCTCAGACAGGTCGACACGGTGAGGAGATGCAGAGCAGGACGAAAACTCGGACTTGTTGTTTTGTGGGACATTTTGATAGTTATAGCCTTTACAATATTAGTTCCTCAGGCTTTAGACAGTTTATATTTCCCCTGAATAAATTTAAGGTGATTACATGGTAAATACAATTTGTGTCCCAATGTGAGAGAAATTGGTGAAAACCTTGATTTTAAAAATACAGACCTCATTTACGCCGATGAAAACAATCTATTTGGAGATTTACTTTTATTATTCCTGCCGTTTTAATTGTTTTTCTTTCTTTTATCCAGACCACAGGACGTCTAAAGATAGGAACCTACACAGGACCTCTGCAGCATGGGATAGTGTACTCAGGAGGTGAGACCTGCAGGGCTTCAGTTATTCAGTGTTACCTCTTTTTCTCATTTTTAGCATCAATAAAAAGCCTGATGTGTAATTAAGGAGAATGTTATGACCCTAAGGCTCCTCAGACATCGTGTGCGACCTGCTGGGGGCCAAGGGGAAGGACATTTTGTACATCGGGGACCATATATTTGGAGACATCCTCAAGTCTAAGAAGCGGCAGGGCTGGAGAACGTTCCTGGTTATCCCTGAGCTGGCCCAGGAGCTGCACGTGTGGACCGACAAAAGCCGTAAGTGTGAAGACGAACATTCAGACATCTGGGACAACAGGAAAAACACTGTTTGAATTCAGTAATATTTGTCTCAGGTTCTTTTCTTTTGGTTCGGTAAAAACTTAAAAATAAAACACAGGCTTGTGTAATGTATTAAATTATGTTTACCATTAGAACTGATTCCTATACCACCTCCAACAGCCAGAGGGTGGGGGCTGCATTTTCTCTTTTTTAGCAGTTTTATAAATTAAACGTTTAATAAGACTTGAAAACCCAAAGAAGTTTAGAAGAATAATATTCACTGTAAATGATTCAGTTTGCATTAATACTGATCAAATGTAACTAAAAGTTGACGTCATCCCTGAAGCTTTTGGCTCACATTTGAATTAATTCAACCAAGACTGAAAATCACCAAATAAAACCGTCTTACTAATACCGGGCTGAAAAAAGGTAGAAACTTCTGGTACCGTTTTGGACTGCTTCCCCCTTTTCTCAGGTTTTGGGGTTTGGCCCCTGATTTCTCCTACGGACCTGTTCCAGCTTTAGATTCGTG
This sequence comes from Crenichthys baileyi, assembly GCA_036173005.1. NCBI lineage: Eukaryota > Metazoa > Chordata > Actinopteri > Cyprinodontiformes > Goodeidae > Crenichthys > Crenichthys baileyi. Next base: position 125,529 of record JAHHUM010000107.1, on the reverse strand, counting down.
ACGTTTGTTTGAATAATGTTTGAAAACATAGGTATTCTAATTAGCTTTCAAAGTATGTTTAAAATTAATCATTTAATGTGTTTTTAGGACATTACACTTGAGTTGTATACAGACAATAACTTGGCTGTTTAAGGGTTAAAAAGTTTAAACATACTTGAATATTTAATATGTATTAAGTATGATGTGATTGATGCTGGTTAAAAAAATAATAATTTATGAAAATTTTACAGTGTGATATTTTTTTTTATGAGCAGATCTGTAATTTTAAGGCACTTTAATGTGAGCATTTAATGAAATCTAAGAAATAACAATGCTTGTGAGTAAATGGTGCTGCTAACCCTTCATATATACCAGTTCCTATAATTAAAACATGAATAATTCGGGTTACATGAAGCATATTGACCATAAATCACATCTGGTTTTTTTAGACCATAAACATGACAAAAACCTGGTGGTTTTGAGGTTAGAAATGTGAGCAATGATTTCATACTTGATATGTTTGACCGGGACTAATGTTGTTTTATAAAAAGAAAACAAAATATATTAAAATTATTTACAGCATGATTATGTTTTTGTGGTGTGTGTGTGTGTGTGTGAGAGAGAGAAAGGTGTGTTTTCAAATAAATACTGTAGTAATAACATAAAAATTGAATTTTGCTAAAGATTTTCCACAAACCCGGTACTTTAAGTGTGATAAATGTGTTTAAACATCATTAATACTGAGGATCTGTTTAGAACTGATGCTGGTTTAGCTAAAGAAAAAAGATAACATAAGAATAGATGATTTCTTCGTGGTCATGGTTTCCTTATTAATAAAATGGGAATTTATCCAATGGACACTGGATGGTTTGGCAAAAGCTGGTGAAAAATGACAGTAGCACCATTACCCATTATTGACATCTTCTCCTATGATGTTTTCCAGCACTGTTCGAGGAACTTCAAGGCCTGGACATTTTCTTGGCAGAACTTTACAAGTAAGAGCTGCCCCTTTGACCTTTTTTCCTCCCGTTCCTCTCTCTAACCTGTCCCTGTCCTCTCGTCCTGGTTTTCTCCATCATCGGCTCTGCTGCACTTTGCTCCCTGCAGCCTGTTTGAAGGCATGCAAGCAGAGAGAACAACAGGGCCAATAGGGTGAAGTCTGGACGGGTCGGCTCACACAGGCCACCCGATAACCAGATTCACTGACAGTATTTATAGCCCGCCGCAGCTCGCTGTTACACCACCTCTTTGACTTCCTACATTTCAGCAAACTGATACTCGTGTCCTTCCCCACCCCCTCACCCTGTCCTCATCGTCTTTCTCCTCGTCTTTCCTTAGACATCTGGACAGCAGCAGCAATGAGAGGCCTGACATCAGCACTATTCAGAGAAGAGTCAAGGTGAAGCCTCCATCACTGTTTTTATCACTGCAGCACACCTGTTGGTCTTATTTTAACACTAGCTGGTCTCTACAGGTAGTTCATAGAGTTCACAGTATCTAGGATTAACAGTCCTCCACCTCATCTGCGGCTCCCCTCAGGTTGTTTTAGTTCGACTTTTTCCACTGATTCAGAATAAAAGCATCATCTTCTCTCACTTCCTTCGTTCAGAAAGTCACGCACGACATGGACATGTGCTACGGCATGATGGGTAGCCTTTTCCGCAGCGGCTCCAGACAGACTCTCTTCGCCTCCCAGGTGATGCGCTACGCCGACCTGTACGCCGCCTCCTTCATCAACCTGCTGTATTACCCCTTCAGCTACCTGTTCAGAGCGGCACACGTTCTGGTGAGTCTAAACTGAGGGAGCTCAAACTTTAAGGGTGATATCCCAGGTCATCGCCTTAATTCACTAAAAACACATACAAAAGGTTTTCTCTTATTACAGTTACAGCTGTAGTGCTCCATCATGACTCTTTGGATTTTTCTTAAGTTATGTTTCAGTTCAGTCATCAGTAACGATAGATTTAAGTTGCAAGAACCCCTTTTTCATTGACGACACTTATTTACAGTTTCTGATTTCTGTTCTTATTTTGTTCTCACCAACTTTGTCCAAAAGAAATCTGCAATTTTTCCAGCCTTTTTACTGTTTACAATGAAATAACATTGACAGAGAAGACTGTACTGGTCGCTTCAGCTTCCTGTTTGTTTATTCTGATGGAGGCTTGGTAAAGGCTCTGAAAGCCACCTGAAACATCAGTCCGTTAAAACTAGTCTGTATTTAATTAACTGCTGCACCATAGAAAACATGTTAAGAGCTGGTGTCTCCAGTCATTTCAAAACGGAGAGGAAGCAAGCTAATGGTAGCTTAGCACTGCAGCAAAGTTTATGCAAAGATCCTACATAACTTCTGTGGGGGACAACATACTACTATTACTGTTATTATTACTGTTAATACTACTATTAACACTATTACTACTACAATTATTGCTACTACTGCTATTATTAATAATTCTGTTATTAATAATAATAATAATTATTAATAAAAAATCTACTGCTGCTATTATTATAATTGTTTATAATTATTCTTGTTATTATTAAGCAGGTAATAAAACAGACTTAAGATATCTGATAACAATATTTGGCATTCTTCCTTCCTGTTTTCCATTAAATATATATATTTGTTTGATGTCCCTAAGATGCCCCACGAGTCGACGGTTGAACACACCCATGTGGACGTCGACTTGGAGTCACCTCTGGCCACACGTAACCGCACCCAATGCAACGATTGCAAGGACCTGGAGTGCAAACGCAACCACCTGACCCGCTCCTTCAGTGAGATCAAGCCTCCCAACCTGTTCCCCCAGGCTCCTCAGGAGATCACTCACTGCCATGACGAGGACGACGACGATGAGGAGGAGGAGTAATTCAACACCCTGCAGAGATGAGCCATGTTCCTGTTCCCGCCGCCTTACGTTTCCCTGTAGAGTCAAATCGTGATCGCTCTCCGGGTGAGGTGGGACTGAGAAACCTCTCCAGAATGTGTGTGTTTGTGTGTGCTTATATTTACTGTAAATATAAAGCGATGCACATGAGCACACACATGCGGGAGATTTCTAAGACACTTCGGACCATTAGGGAGAAGAGATCACGCAGCCGTCAGAAGAATAACATGCATGCTCAGCTCTCGAAACAAAAACGCCACCCTGAGCTGTCGTCTCTTCAAACGCTAATTTTTAAGTATTTTTATAACCAAGTCATGTTTATGCTGTAATCCTGCAGATATGGTTGTTATACTGTAATTCTAACTATAAAACAAGCTAACTGGAAATGCACCCTAAAATCAATGGGAATGCTCATCTGAGTGTTGAATCAGATGTTTGGGAACAACAGTCAGCTTTTTATCCGTTTCATTTGTTTTCTAACTTGTGCACAAGGAACTGTAGCCTCCTGATGGGCTGTAAGGATTGGTTTTACTGCACCTCAGGAGCTCTGGAGCACACGGCGGTGTTAAAACAGATCAATATGCATCAAGTTCAGTGAGGAGGACTGAGGACCGAGTACTGTTGCTGACATAGTGTTAGCCACATCGCAAATGACTCGTCATGGTTGCGCCACAAGCAAGCTGACATGCAATATTTCCTTTTAGCTCGGGTTGTTTGAAAGATGAAGCTTGAACATTGCATTACGCTGACGAAAATGATGAGAAGTGTAGCTGAATTGCTCGATGTGAAGGGATTGTGTTTTAAGATGCCAAGACTTGAAGCTTTTCAGTGTGCAGAAGGTTTTATTGGTTTTAGGATGTGTTTTTATTGTCACATATGCAGAGTTCTCCACGTCGATTATGGAAGGAAATATGCAGACTCTCTGAATACAGTCCTCTTTTTGTCTGCCTCTCAACACTGTGATCACTTCATTATAGTCTACGTTCAGACTGTGGTACTTGACTTTGATCAAAAAAGAGACAAAACCCTTAAAATATATTATTTTTCATAGTAGCATTGATATATTAATTATTCCGTGTGTAATCTTCCTTTAGCTAACGTATACTGGTAAACAAGGCTACCGTTATAGTTCAAATATAATTTTAGACTAAGGTTTGTGTTTTTGTTCCCTTTTTACCTACAGTCAGTGCTGCTGCTCCTGTTTACTCGGCTGTATAAACACTGCAGCGTCAGGAACTTAAAACCCAAACCCAGTCTGCAGTGAGCTTCAAGCAGCTACTGCAGCAACCTGATTTTCCCCGACATGCAGCTCAGAAAATTGACAGACAACTGCACAATATTCATTTTCTCTGGTTTTAGCATTCAAGAAAAATTAACATGCTTTGTGGGTTATTTTATCCACCTTATTCTTCGATCCTGTGAAGCATTGCCTGAGTTCTGTTGCCAAATTCTGGTCCGGGCTTTTCCTTTGTAAACAAGCTGACCTTTGCAGAGCATGTGCAGGTAAAAAAAAATGTGGTAACATGGGCTGTTAGATGTTTAATGAAATAATATCATCATACAGGTCCCTTCATGTTTCAAAGACTGGAGGGAAGACCTGAAGAAATGGACTCTTATTACATATAAACAGCACATTTATCTGCTCAACTCCACGGCTACAGACAAGAATAAAGGTAAAAACATACCTTAATAGGGCCCTGATTTAGTGTTTTCTATGCTTTACAATCTGGAAAAGAACATTAGTTGTGTATTTGACTGGTTTTAAGGGGTAAGGGCTTTTCATCCATTTCAGAAGCCAATGTTTCTTCTCTGGATGTCTGTAGTAGCACAAGCAAAAGTAGGGTAAGGATTGTCCTCCCTGGGCTTAAGTTTTAAAGTTAAAAACACCTGCTGGTAACTGATGGCAAATAGACCTCTGATCACAGGAATAATCAGTCTTTTTCACACACCAGCTAAAGCCAGGGAACATGTCTGTTGGTGTGGGATTAACATAAAAAACAGAAAAGAAGATATTTAGCTAAACTGCAAGCCAGTTAGTTTTATTTTTGCAGCTCATGTTAAACCAGAACAAGGTGTTTAGCTGCTGGAAGTTGCCAGCTTGATCTATCAGCACCGCCAGGAATAAGGTGGATAAACTTCTGATGACATTTCTCCAAAATTACGAATAAAAAAATTTAATTTCCAACATTTATTGGCAAAACAAATTACAAATGCTGAAATAAAAGAAAAAATCCTGGCAATTCAGGCCTCCGATAATGAAAAGGAAACAGGTTCACCTTCTTTAAACAACTTAGTACGAACATTTTTACCTTGAGGAGAGCCAAGAAGTCACTACTTGGTGGAATAACCCTGATTTTATTCAGTCAGAGCTTAATGTATAATTTCAGATATAACAGTAATATATTATTTTAGAATCAGTGGGAAAATTTGCGACTTTTCTGTTTTTTAAAGAGCAATAACATGTTTAATTTTTCGTCCAAACATGGTGAAACAGTGTGAAACTGCTGATTCTCGCAGCAAAACTGAAATGACGTAGACGAGGTTTTTGCATGACAGCGACGGGATCATAGCCTTGTGGAGTTTTTTCATTTGATCCCATTATCTTGCATTGCTTCCCTCCTCTTCTGTGATCCTGCACTGAAAAACCTTCGTCCAACTCATTAGATTACTCATCTGATGCTAAATCTCCATTGACATATTTTCCCACGAATCCTGCTCACCTTTCCCCACTGCTAATCCCAGACAGTGAACAATCTTCCACAGGGATCAGATTGGATTCATGGAAATTCACCCTAGAATGCGCTGGTGGGAAAATAAGCTTCCAGGGCTTTAAACCCAGATGTTTAACTGGGTTTAAACTGGTATTGGTGTTCATGTGTGTATTAAAGCAAACTACCTGAGCTTCATTTTTCCTATCCTAACATCTACTGTGTTCTCAGCTTTAATTGTAATTGTTGTAGTGTTCTGATCATTTTGATGAGAAAATTAAAGGAACATGTCATCTATTTCATTTTTGTTTTTTCATCTTTGGTTTGGCTTGACGTGGGTTGGAGAGAAGTGAATGTTTTTCAGCTTAACGTGACACTTTGTTTGATGTTAGGAAACATTGCAGCTGTTCGTCTTCTTTTTTTCTTACAAAGAAATCTTTTGTATTTTCATGTTTTCTTTTAATTTTTGTAGAAAAACTGGAAACGTTGCTGATGGCAGCTGTAAAACTAATGGTGACAGTTGCATAAACTGCATTCTTCCTCAACCGTCATTTCCTCTCTAAAAATGAAACATCTGAGGTTTTTTCCAATGTGTCGGCTTAGTTTACACACAGAAAACACAGCAAACCTGTACAGATAATCTTAAATGAGAGGAAATGTGGTTAGCATTAAAAGTACAATAACTAATGTATTTGCTGAGGGTGTTATTTTTCTAAATAAGTATTTTTAAATGGTCTTGGTATACAGAACTGTAGATATACCTTTTTTTTTATTGAAAATTACATTTTCTTTTTTTAACCCTACCACAGAAGTGTAACTTTCAGACCTTACTAATAAAAGTTGGTGAAGGGTTTTGTGGGCGACAGCAGGTTTTTGTTCATTATGTTGCTCAGAAACATTACCAGCCACCTCTCATTTTCTAAACTGTTGATCTATTGTTTTCATCTGATATTGTTCATGCATATCAGATGATGTTTTTGTTTCCTGAAATGTTCCTTTAGACTGTACTCTGCAATAATTACATGAAAATCTAGAATAAAGATAGTTTTTCACAATTTGTGGTTCTTGTTTTGATTATTGAGGGAAAATGATCAAATGTAGCTTTGTACACTGAGGATGTATGGAGGTGTTGTATTATTACTCTTCTACATGTTTCGCGTGTGCATGCTAGGTTGAAAGGTGTAGGAAGTGTCCAGCTTCTGCTGACTGAAAAACCCTCCTAGCTCCCTCCTAATGTACTGTTGCAGCATTCGTATAATGGTGATTATAGGATATTTTGCAGACCTCAGCTTTACATTTAGATTTCCCTGAAGTCCTCGCTGTTTAGTCTCTCATACATTGTGATGATTTGTCCTTCGTGTGTGCAGTGCAAGAAGCCTTTCCTGACTCGGCATTTTATCTCCGCTGACTCAGCAGAACCTCTGCATTCCCTGAAGTCACAAGGACAATCAAGTAATGAGAATGACAAACCGTCTCATCATTGTGTAATTATGACAAATATGTTTTATCAAATGCAACTCTAAAAAACCAAGGTTTTGGTACCTTGTGGTTTTGTATAAATATATATTTAGAACTATAGTTCTATAGTTCAGGCATGTCCCACCGGGAGGAGGTCCAGAGGACGACCCAGGACACACTGGAGCGAACCTGTCTCTTGCTTCCCCCAGAGAAGCTGGAGGAGGTGTCTGGACTTTTCTGCTGCCCCCGCGACCCGGTCCTGGATAACAAGAGAACGATGAGTACGAGAGCTATGGTTCTGGCAAATTTCAGTGGAACAAAAAAACTCTTTAACCCCACTGCCTTAAGTGCTTTACAAAAGTGTTTATACCTCCTTGAACTTCTACACGTTTTGTCACATTACAACCACAAACTTTCAGTGTATTTTATTGAGATTGAATGCAACAGATAAACAAATATTAGTGCAGGATTGTAAAAGTAAACAAAAAGGATGCATGGTTTTAAAGTCAGTCGCTGCCTATATATTCAGCCCTCTTAAATCTGACACGTCTAACTAAAATTCAGTGCACTGAAGCTGAAGAGAACTTTAAAGGATTAGGTTACCACATAATATCTCAAACTTTGAATATCTTTCACAGCACAGTCCAATATAATTTCTATAATGACAGAATGATACAGCTGGGAAGGCAACAATCAAGTGTGCAGTTTGACAAGCCATGTAGGGAACACAGCAAACGTATGGAACGGGAAAACCATATAGAGGAAAACTGATGCTCTGATCCTCATGTTGAATCATGGTGGTGGCAGCATCATGCTGTGGGGATACTTATTTTTCAGCAATGACATAGAAGATAGGAAGATGGATGGAGCTAAATACATGACAACCTTAAGAACAACGGTTGGAGCACAAGACCTGAGACTGGAGGTTCACCTCTCAGCAGGACAACGACCTAAACATGCAGCCAGAGCTACAATGGAATGATACAGATCACAGCATATTCGTCTGTTACAATGGTCCAGTCAAAGTTCAGACCTGGGTCCAATTAAAAATCAGTGACAAGATTTGATGTCAGCAGATGCTCGCCATCCAGTTGGACTGAGTATGAAACATTTGTGCAGTGCTGGTGGAGACATACCTCAGCAGACTTTCAGCTAAAAATGCGGTTCTACAAATACTGATGCAAGAGGGGGAATACAAATGCACGGCACATTTTTATATTTCATTTCTAAAAAGTAAAAACGTGTCATTTTCCCTACACTTCACAGTTATGCACTACTTTGTGTTGTTTTACCTCATAAAACTCACCAAAAAAGCAGAAAGTCTGCGGTTGTAACATGTCAAAAAAATGAAATTGTCTAAATACTCTTGCAAAGCAATGCGTGTAAAATGTTTCTTTCAAGCGTTTTGGTTAATGTTGGGTCTGTCTCGATTATGATTAATTTACACTACAATAAAAATGAACTGTTCGTGTCTTTTTAAAGACAGTTGAGTGCAAAATAATCGCATAATCGTATGTTTAAAAATGTAAAAAAAGCTCAAAAATCATTAGAATAGTGTTTATTTCCATGCATTGGGAACACTGCATGTTATATTCTAAATCAAATCATGAAGAAAAATGTATCAATATTTTAATCACAAATTAATATTGGGCTGTTCAACAAAATAGCAGTCTCTGCATTTTCCTTTATAAACGCAAATATTTACTATATAAATTAAATTCTTTAGGACTTATCATTCCTGTGAATCACTAAGCTAATATTTAGTTGTATAACCACTGTTTCTGAGAACTGCTTCACATCTGTGTTGCATGGAGCAGATATTCCAGCCCAGGATGATTGCACAACATCCCACAATTCCTCTGCATTTCCTGGTTTTGCCTCAGAAACAGCATTTTTGATGTCTCCGCAGAAGTTTTCAATCGTATTGGGCTGACCACTCCAAAACTTTGATTTTGTTGGTCTGAAACCAAGATGCTGCGCCCTTACCGGCGTGTTTGGGCTCATTGTCTTGTTGAAACACCCATTTCAAGGGGGTTTCAATTTATACAAACTGATCAATAATCCCTTGTATGCGAGAAATTACCCAACACCATAGTAAGAGAAGCATCCCCATATCATGATGCCTGAACCATCATTCTTTACCGTCTTCAGTGTTTGGGGGTCGTCTGATAAACTTCTCTGCGTCTCTTGGACCAAAAAAATCAATCGTACTTTCATCAGTCTACAAAATGTTTCTCCGTTTCTCTTTAGGCCAGTTGATGTGTTCTTTGACAAATTGTATCCTCTTCAGCAAGTCTATTTTTTCAACAGTGAAACTTTGTGGGGGATTCCTGCTGATAGATTAGCTTTCAACAGGTGTCTTCTAATTGTCACAGTACTCACTATTAACTTCAGACCTTTTTTGATCACCCTGGAGCTGATCATTGGCTGAGTCTTTGCCATTCTGGCCATTCGTTGATCCATTCCAAAGGTAATCTTTCATCTTCTTCCATGTCTCTCTGGTTTTACTTTCCATTTTAAAGCATTGAAGATCATTTAAGATCATTTTTTTTTAACAATGCCTAGAACAACCATTTTTTGCCGGGTTTTCACAGAGAAAGGCATGTACATGTGTTGGCGTCATCCCAAAATAAGTGCCACCTGGTTGACACCTGATTCTTTACAGAATAAATGACCTCAGTAACTGAACTTCATACTGCTATTATTTTTGAACACACCTATATCAATCAATTATTCAATTACACAAACTCAGGAGCATGCATGTAATGCATGTTGGTTCTGTTGGTTTTCTATGCCTCTACTACACCTTATTTAAATTATTTGGCCTGTGGTGATATGATTTCTACGAGAAACGGTGATTAATCTGGTTAGTCTAGATGGACTGCTGTTATTTTGAACACAACTGTATAAGATTGCAGCAACAAAACCCCTGGTACTACTAAATTAGGTGTTTTTTATATTGCCTTTACACATGTCAAAAATTAAAAACATTTTCTTCTAATCCTTGATTAACCAATTGCTAATTTTCTTAAAAAGTGATGTCTAATATAAGCCCACTAAAACTCTAGAAAATAGGAAAAAAGAGCAGAACATTTTAAAAAAGGAGCAAACTCCTGTTTTATCTGTTAATCATTTACTTTTTTTTATTAAACCACCAGCTGGAAGAGGCAACAGGAATGTTGTTTAGGTAGAAGAAGCAACAAAGCAGGTAAAAACACAACTTTACAGCATTCACACAGTCAAAGATGGAGTGGTCAGCATGAAGGAACAGGAGAAGACGTGTGTGTTTCCTATTATATAACCCCGTGACAGCTGATGCCTCAACACTGTTTCCTGTTTGGCTTTACAAAAATAAATCTGATTTATCTTTTTGAATTGTCGTGCTTCTTTTCAGGCACTGGGATCCACAGGCTTATTTAAATGTCACATTCAAACATTGCTTTATCTGGGAGGAGCGATTGTCCCGGCAGAGAGGAACTGCTGCACTGGAGCACTTTCAAGTAAACAACAATAATAATAATAATAATAAAAACTGCGAACACAGCTGCAAACCTAGTAGTGGCCCTCTGTGACTGGTTATGAAACAGGAGGGCAGAGCAGATGGATGGACTGTTTGTCTGAGTTCCCAGGCCTTTTCACACACACTCAAACACACACACTGACATACACCAGGAAACAGCGACCACCAGTGGTTACTATCTACAACTACATTTTAGAGCTTCAGAGCCACTTGTATGTTGCTATTAAATAAGAGAAATGAACGGCCAGCACAAAAAACATCCATTGAATGAAAGTAGGGAAAAGGGCAAGAGACTACAAAAGAGGAATGCACCCTAAAAGAAGAATTTGGAAAACATGAACATGACTTATCAAGTTAGATGAGAAGATGCTTTTTGTTATGAACAAATAAACAATGCAGCTTATTATAAAATACAAATATTTCACCTTGGTTCATTTTTCTACTGGCTCTCCTCCAAGAGGAAATACTGTTCTGTCTAAAAGAAACATTTTCTCTACTAACTACAGGAAATTTAGTAAATATTTCAGTAAAATTTCTCTAAACATCCCAGGTATAGGCAAAGAGTTCATAATATTTCAATTGCTGTTAAAAGACGTTTAGAAATATGAGACGCGAAATGTTGTGTTTCCCAGTGCTTTCATTTACCCTGTCCATTTTTATTGTGTTTCCACTGTAGAGTTCAAAAAGGGGCCATTATGTTGGCTGATGCTGAGCATTAACTACTCCCACCTCAGTGTCGACCCCATGGTCTAGCTTAGCGGCTGATGGTGGAGAGAGGCTCCAATCATGCAATTAAAAGCTGAAAAGATTTTCGCAATAAAATTACAATGGATTATATCGAAGCATTTACACATTATTACTCAAATACCGTCTCTACAAACTGTATTAAAAGGTAACTGTAACAATTGCTGAAGAGATTTTTCAGGTGAAACGAAGAGACGAGTACGTTTGGGATTAAAACCTGGTGCTCTAGCCAAAGACCTGCGATCATTTCACAGCAATGACACTTGTAAAATTTTTTATAATCCCTTAAAAAAACACGGGAGTTTTGGGGAAAATTAAACAAATGTATTTAATAAATAAAATTCATGAAGCCCAAATTCCCAAAAAGGTGCTGTAATCACACACACCAGCAGCTCTTCATTTCTTATAAGTCTATGATCCATAGGGCTGTAGTTGATTTTATTGAAGCCTCAGAACATAAACCATTAAAATTTAAAAACTATTATTTGAAATGAAGCATTTCTTCACATATGACTGTCAATTATTTAACATCTATCAAAGTTAAAGTTACCAGAAATAATGAGCTTTAGGCTTTTTTAAACTTATATGACTGAATCATAATGCTGAAAATGTGAACCAATGCTTAGCTCTCTCCCTCCCATGAAACTCCATCCAGAAGTCCCTGTAATGTTAAAAACCTTTGTCATTCATTTTTACCCTGGTAAATGCAGTGGATAATGGCCCCAGAAAACTAAAAAAAGATTTCTGTTGTATAAAGGTTTTTAAAGTGTAGGAATTTAAGTAGTTCAGGTGACTATTTGTCATTGTAAGGAGTGACTTTTTTTTACTGTCAGCTTGTGATAGCGCTCTGGTAACAACGCCACCATAATGTAGGAGTAGTTGGTTGTATATGGTGTATTTCCCAGCAGGCATTTCGATTAAGCTTCTCAACACAAAAAAGGTTCTGCAGTATGGGCACAATAGTGAGCCCCTCTAAGTTGCCCCAGCCTTATAATACGAAATCACTAGAGATGGCCACATCCTGTAACAATGTGTGCATGGCTAACACCACCAGCCACCTCACACCTACTCTCCAACTCAGCTCTTTGATTACCTCCCTAATTGGCAGCATGTAACAGCAGCAGACTGGGGGAAAATTTGTAAATTCTGACGTGAGGTTAATTTCAGTAATGCCTCCGTTATCTGTGGTAGAGGTGGTGTTGGTCAGAATTTATTGAAATCTTCTGAGTAGTTGAGGGCTAATAGCTTGACAGATTTACCATAATGTTGCAGCAAATTAAAACTCAAACTGAACTGCTCATACCCATGGGACACAATGCTACATTGGCATTTAGCAAATGTCTAATCTTTCACAAGGGACCGTTTGTGACTGCTCAGACCAAACAATGTCTGTTACAACACGTTTGGGTTTAAGCTTTTCTCATCTTTAGGGGGTAGATAACCGATTTTTTTTGTTAGAAAAAAGATCCTTTCGGAGCCCCCCGAAATCAGCTGGCCGGGGTTGACTCCCGGGCAGCTTCCCTTTGGGGCAGTAAAAAGGGGGTTTTTTGTTTTTGGGGGAGAGAAAACGAAAGACAAACTTTAAAAAAAGATCCCCTTGTGAAAGTGGGGTCTTTTTAAACCGTTAAAAGTAGCTTTGTATCTCCCAAATATGAACATTTTCAGTTAAGAGTAGTTTTAAATGGAAAAAATGAAGCATTTGAAGATTTCTTCTTTTTTTTTTACAAACTCACAGTAAAATGACTTCTCTCTTCTACAGGCAATGAAGCCCCACTGATTAAAAATTTCACCGAATATCCTTTCAAAACATTGAAGCTATTTATTTCACTTAAACCTTCATGCTACCTTAGTTGCAGGTTACACAGAAACAGGAAGAAAGCGCCTCTAGACAGCTTGAAAGTGTCCTGTAAAAGGAGAAAACTTGCTAGCACTAAATGTTTTTAACAAAAACCTTGTTTTGGGGTAGGGGACACTGACAGCTCATAGCTGAAAGAGCTAGCTACCATCATGATGGTTATTAATAACAAATTACAGCAACATGCTAGTCGGTGTAATGACTTTTCTAACTTCCTGTAGCAGCTAGATGTGCTACGGCTAACGTTAGTTTTTATGTAAACAGAAAAAAAGTGCAGATTCAATTTTAGATGTTTTGTAGTTGCTATATGCTACCTCTTCCAATGTTAACACCAGTCTAAGTTGTATTAGAAAAAGATTAAAAAGCAGAATCGATGTTTATAGGACAGGTGCACCTTTACTGTCAAAATCTGGGCACACTATTCCTTAATGATCCATTAGACAAGATAAACACGAACAAATTTAAATATCTCTGAAAGGAAAAATTAGCTAAAGCATACAGATGCACACCCAGAGGCTCAGTTCTGTGACTGAAGATTTTCAGCGGTTTAACTTGAGTGATATTTAACACAGGTCTTCAGTTCAGTTGTATGGATCTCATTTTGTTCAGTATTACCAAAACAGACAACGGTCCCTAATAGGCATGGGCCAAGGCATCCCGGTATCATGGTACACACCAAGAGTTTAAAAAGCTACAGGTTTAAGAACAACAAAGATTTTTTTTATTAAACCGTTCCTGCGGTTTGAAGCGTGTGGCAACGCCCACCCCCACCTTTTGTTGTTGTGTCAGCTGGCTGATGGAAGGGCCACTACGTTTCCCACACTTACAAGTAAGATAAACCTGGCTTTTTTAGAAATATTTCATCACAAAGAATATGAACAGTGATGATGTGGAAAATAAGCAAGTACCTTTATCCCTATAAAGGTAAAGCTATTTTGAAACTGCAGTTGGGAAGCTACGAACGGCATGATGACTGTTAAGCAGTAGACTGCAGGCTAGCTGCAGGAGCAAATAGCCCAACCAAATTAACCAGCACTGTTCCTCTGTATAGAGCCAAACAACAAACAGCGTATGTGCAATAAACATGCTTACTTAAACATTACAGTTACATTAAATGAATGTTGAGTCTTCATTACATAAGTCTATTTACCTATATATAAATACATGTTCTACATAACATAACTGTTTACATCACAACTTATTATAGCTATTATTTTAGCAGCGGTAGCAATAATGATAGTTTTTCTTTTTTTTTTAATAAATTCAATCATGTTACTCTTTCTTGTTTTTTTTATTTGAATACATACTGTGAAACTGTTATTTTTTAATTAAGGTTGTCTTTCTGTTATTCTCAGCCTATGACTAGTCCTTTATCATGAAGTGGTTGCTAACATTAGCCAGTGAGGTATCAGTTTAAACTTTGCTGAAATATTTTCTCAGAATGGGGTTAAATCTGCATAGTTTTAGCTATCTTGTTGTTGCGCTGACACTTTTTGGCTTGTATTAGTATTTATATGAGTTGTACAGGGTTTGGGAGGCTAATATTTACATAATAATTGGTGGCGATTTTTGAGCAGTTTTTGCTCGACTTGCCCATCCCTGTAATATCCTTTTAAAATATGTGTTTTTAAACCATGCAAATTAAACACAAGCAGTTTATCTCAGATAAAAAGCAGAACAATGTATAAATATCTCTCTTTAATAGCAGCCAGCATCGTTGAAGAACATCTGAAAATCTGATCTGTATCAACTCTGTAATTAATAAGCTTAAGTTATAAACTACAATCTGTGGGGAAGCCAAAACAGCAAGTCAAAGGTTGGTCTCTGTTACATTGTTCAAAATAACTAAAAAACCAGGATAAAAAAAAAACACATTCATTAGCAAAAACAGTGGAGAAGCATTAGCTGTGCATCATTTAATGTCGAGGTTGCTCTTTGTGCAGTTCTCACGTTTGATTATGCGTGAAATTTGAACAAAAGGTATAAAAAAAACCACATAACCTCACATGCATAGATACCTTTGTTGGTTGGCACTTTCACCCCCACACCCCCCTCGCCCAAAATATGCTGCAGTAACTGGTTAAGGCATCACATGAACCGGACGTGCTTGAGGTCAAAAACGTGATGGAGACAAAGAGAAAGAGACACGCCACATGGCTGCAGTTAAACACGTCTCAAAAACAGATACCACAAACATACAAATATATCTGTCAATTTATAATACACTGAATTATCTTCTTTTATAATCATCTCTTAAATAAATCATGGTTCATTGCACTTTGTTAAAGTAACTAATTATATAATTTCTCTTCAAGGCAATAGTGTGATTTATTTTTTAAAAGGTGAAAAAGATACTATAAGCCTGATTTAGGATAATAGTAAAAATAATAAGATCTGTAATGTACATAGTGTTTCTGTAAAAGACCCTCACCTCCTCATATACATTAGTGGATGTTCATATGTAGCATGTTCTTGGGGATGCATGCTTTTTGTTCATTATCATTTTTCCACGTGTACATATATACAAACAATATTATAAAATAAATAAATAAAAGAAGAAAACATTCTTGGTTCTCGGTTTAACGGTTTCTTTTGGTACAGTCTTCTACGAACCGCTGCTCTGTGTGTGAGTCTGATGGGACCAACAGTCGCCTGAGCCTCCCTGAAGGATGCATCGGAGCGGAGGGTTTGTTTCTATACAGGGTTGTCAGTGTTACTGGACGGAGGAGGGGGGACCAAAGTCTTTGGCCTGAGGAGAAAGTCCAGCGAGCCTTGTGTTACGTTGTAGGCGGACCTGCACTCCGTCGTCCTCTAATCCGAGTTGCCGCTATGAAAGTGACAGATTATCACCATACAAAAATCTCATTTCACTGGTTCTGTCGGTACAGTGGGGAATTCTGGTGTTCAGGACATTGCAGCACCCATCATCCCCGCTGCTGCCATCCTCCTAAAATGGATAAGTCTCATTGACTGGATGGGGGCGGGGGGCTTCAGGTTGGAGCAGAACCCTTACTCTGCCCACTTTCCCTCTTCTCCACTTAACGGCACTGCTCCATGCGTGTCCATGGGACAAGGTGGAGGGTCTCAAACTCCACTGGGTGCAGCGGGGGCTGAGGGCTAGATGGGTCCCTCGTTGTGGGCGCTGTGGTTGCTCCTGCTCACGCCCACACAGTTCAGCTGCTGGTTGAGCAGGTGGGACGTCTCGTTGGCCATAGCGAGGGCCACAGCAGGGGAGGTGCTGGTAGTGCTGCCTGTGGTGGTAACGATGGCCGGTGTCTCCACCACTCCGTCGTGAAGCTCCGTTAGCGTGAGCTCGATCTTGGTGAACTCGCTGTCTGTGGACTGGGGGGTCTTGTCCATCCTTGACGCCATCACGGCGTTCTGGTACTGTTGACGTGTTACCTGGAAAACAGGAAAGTTGGTGTCAAGGTGACTTATCTGAACAAGGAAAGTTACTGGACATGTTTGTGAAGCGTTGCTAATAAGCTGGTAAACACCATCAGAAGTCATACAGGTTATTTAATGTAGAACTGTGTACAAATTGGACATAAATAAAAACTAACAAAACAACTTTTACTGAAGTCAGAAGAATTTTGTAGCGATTAAATAGGGCATTAATATGAGTTGCGTGGACTTCAGAGTGTTAGTGATCGCTGTGGTTTAAGGTTACATTTCAGGCTTTTGCACTTATCTATACACCGCACACAAAGGCCTCAGATATGACCTTTTACCTACTTTAATTGCTCTTCTCCTGGTCTCTTCAAATTGTTCTCACCTGAATTTTTTTAAGTCCAGTCAAAGTAGCCTCTTACTACAAGCAGGAGGCATCACAGAATAACTAAACTCTGAGCAGCAAATGACCTCATCAGGTGTTATGCTGAAAAGGATTTTGTCTGAATGCCTTTAAATATATAAAAAGTTTCTATGATACACAAATGATCAAATTTTGCTCATTTAGAAATTCAGAAGCTCTAAAGTACTCTATTATTAGTGAGTGATACATGATTAGCCATAACTTTAAATAAAAGTATTACAGTATTACACCTTGTATGTGTGTCTGTTTGTTTAATAAAGTGGTGAAAACAGCCTCAGTCAAACACTGATAGCTTGTTGACTTTTTTGGTAATTATAGTGGGCTCTCTCAGCCTAAGTAATCGTGTTTCTTGATGAACTGTTGTGAATTTGGATGATGTGTTAACAACCAAATTTGACTGGAATATAGGCAGAGCTCTATATTATACTACATTTTTGCCCACATCTGTAGCCTCAGGGGAGCTGCTCCTGGGCTAACTGATGTAGAGCTTAACTGACCGCCTCTGCACTTTAACCGCAGAAAACGTCTAAGCCCACTCTTGTCCATCCATCTACATATGTATCCATATACATAAAGACATTGGACCATTGATTACTGAGAAGGAAACTAATGAAAAACATAGGATTTTTTGATAGTACTTTTACATTGTTTTTTTTATCTTGAGAGATATGCCTCTCTCATTTCCAAATACAAACAAATTTATTGGTTAAATAAAACTATTTGTAGGTCTAAATCAGCTAGTGGTATGAATAAGTTTGGGCATACATGTACGTTGGACTCCACAAATGTGGGTGTTATGGAACAGTGACAAGGAGAAAGCCCCAGCAAGTCAGGTTAAAAGTTCATCATAAGTCATGCAGGTATGTAAATATGTAAAAGACTGCCCTGGTCACATGGGACCAAAATTTAACTTTTTGGCCTACAAACAAAACTAAAGTGTGTGGTGAAGACTGCAATAATAAATTTTTGAAAATAATTCTATTTTAATTTATTATAATCACGGTTGGATTATTCATTCTTATACACAATATCAATAAGCAGCAATGCATGCAGTTGTAAGCCAGATCCTTGCAGTTATTCTCACCTTGATATACTGCAGGTCTGATCGCGCTCTGACAGAGTAATCGGGGACATAGATATGAAGGAAGGAGTTGAGCTGGTTGTTGCTGCTGCCCAGCGTCGGCGTGATGGCCTCTATGCGATCACTCCTGTTGAGGGAATCTGAGTGGTTCAGCCCAAATGACCGTGGAGGGGACTTATTCTCTGCAAGAAGGTAAGAGGTGGGGCCGAGATGGTTAAGTGGTGCTTCTTAATGGAAGAACGGAAACAGTAAAATTATTGTAAACCAGTGAATCAATGGTAAGGATTAGTAACAGTATAGGAACATAAATGACTGATTATCACTAGTATGTTTCAAATATCAATAAACTAATTTGACACTCTGGGTTTCTTTGAGTGAAATAGAACGAGGAGGATTCAAACAAGTGGTCAGTTTTATTACAAAGTTGCTAAAGAAGGCTGCATGTTGTGTTTTTAACAGGTAGAAAGAGATGACACAGTGGACCTCAATATTGTGCATACTTCTTTTAAAATATCAGGTATTTGTGAGGTAAAAAAAATCAAAACCTTCTCTACCTTTAATGTGGCATATATCCTGTACAACTTCAAAGAAAAAAAACCCAACTGGTTGCATTAGTCTGCTTAACTCCCTAATCAAAATAATCTCACTGTACAAATGTATCAGTCAGGAGAAGAGTCCAAACACAATGAAGCGTTATTTTGTATACCATGGCCAGTGAAGACAGTCATGAGTATCTGGTGAAAATATGGGATAACAAGGACATAACAAAAGCTGGGCGTTTCTCCAAAATGAAATATAAAACTGGTCAGAGAGACTTCTTAAAGCTGATGGGGCCGCAGGAGTATCTGTAAACTACTGGCTTGTGTTCTGCATGTGACAACAGTCTTTTGTATTCTCCATATGTCTGGACTAATGAGTAGGGATGCATGACAGAGACCCTTTTTTTTTTACAAAGAAAACACCCAGACCTGGCTAAAATCTCCCAAAACATTATGACAGACTTTGTTATGGTCTGATGAAACCAAACATGCCATTTTCAGCCACAATTCCAAAAGGTGTTTGATCACTGAACAATCATCAAAAGAACACCATCCCCACAGTAAAACACGGCGGTGGCAGCATCATGCTGGGTTACTTCAGATGGAACGGGTGGTTAAACATTTTTTACAGTTCCAAATAAAAATTAGTTTTGACCCAAAATGTTCCAGTTTCAGCAAGAATTTTGAAGATGGAGACGGATTACATTTTTCAGGGCAACTTGAAGTCAAAGATGGCATCACGATGAGCATAAAAACAAAACTCTTCACCAGAAGAAAACATCTCTGGTGTCAGCTGAAGAAATCTGTAAGGTAGACAATCAGGTCTTCACAATCCGGCAGTTTTGATGAACGTTTGCAAGACATAGTGAGCAAAAATGATAGAACAACATATTGCATGCTGATAGACACCTATATAGGAAGACTGAATGCTGAAACTGATAAAAATGTGATTCAACAAAGTATTTCTAAGGGTGCACACACTTATGCAACTGGGTTATTGCTGCTTTTTCATATTTGACATTTTTCCCTCTGAGTGATTTGTTTGTTTTTCATTTAACTTGTACAGCATATGAGGCACAGACAAGGTGGGAAAAAACGGAAAGACAAATCTAAAAGTAAAATAAAACGAGTTCTCAGTCGATCTCTAATTTTTTTAACAAATCTCGCCCTCATCTTTCTAAAGAAGAGAGAGAAGCCACTAATTCACATGAATTCATGTGAATCCTGTATTACTTAGCAGTTTTTCCAGGTCAGATATTATATATTAGCACAGAGGCTTGCTGTGATGTATGGAAAACTAATTTGTACATAAACCCTGCAAAGAGGTGAGACTAAGGGGTAGAGAGTGAGTTGGGGGTCTGTCCAGTGATGCTGCTGCTGCTTTTCTTGGGCCACAACCCACAAGATTTGTTCTGTTTTTGTTTTTTTTCTCAAATGTTTAATTAAAGCCAGATTATGTTTTCCACTCCTTGAAGAAGTGGAAATCTCACACACAACAAAGTCAAAACGGCTTGGCCAGCTCTAATGCTACTTCATGGACTGGAATGTATGTAATCCCACATCAGGATGTGTGTGTGTGTGGAGTGCAGAGGGCCAAAGACGCGGGATGTGAACTCTTGTGGATTAGTACTCCACTTTCAAGGTACTGCTGGAGCCAGGTCAACACATGAGGAGGCGGTGGGCAGTTTCAGGGATACACGCTTGTGGCTGAGCAAAACCCGGTATAATACATTGAAAAAAATGTAAAGAGGCACAACGTGGCTTTTTTTGTTCAGACAGAAACATGAGGGTGTGTTTGTGTCGAAGGCAGCCCGTCTGTGGGTATGTGTGCAGCGAGCGTGCGGGCTCTGTGAACACGG
The DNA here is from genome assembly GCA_036173005.1 of Crenichthys baileyi. NCBI lineage: Eukaryota > Metazoa > Chordata > Actinopteri > Cyprinodontiformes > Goodeidae > Crenichthys > Crenichthys baileyi. Next base: position 105,090 of record JAHHUM010000107.1, on the reverse strand, counting down.
GGCTGCACATGTGGACATGCCTATGTGAAGGCCTGTGTCCTTGTATGTGCGCTCAGCGGTGTCCAGGAGGGGCTGTAGCTGCAGGTCTTGTTTATGCAGTGGAAGGGTTAAAGGTTAGGGGCGAGTGAGGCGGAGCCTGGTTCTACTCTGGGGCCTCCGGTCCGAAACACCCTTCAGACACTTGACTAATGGCTCATAAGACGAGGGCGTTAAATCTGAATGTGTTGTCCTCTTTTTTTCAGCAGACAGGTTTAAACAACATATTTTATAGTGGGACAAACACACAAGCACTCAACACTTTAATTGTCAGCATAATGAAAACACTTTCAGCAGTATTTGTGTTTTAAGGTCTAATATTAATACCAGTCCTACACATTTTTCATACCAACATTTCACAACTCCAGACATTCCCGAACTCTTGGTGTTTTTCGTTTTAAAAATATGAAATAATTAAGTTCACCATCAATAAAAGGCAGATTGTCCTACAAAGTTTCAGGCTTTAACTGTGGAACCAGCAAAACCAGAAGAAAACAAAAGAAGGTAGGGCTAAAGGAAGAAAGGAAAGTAGAAAAGAAAGAGAGTGAAGCAATGACGTGACATAGGATACAAGAAAAGAAACAGAAAGGAAAGAAAAGGAAAGGAAAGAGAGGAAGGAGGGAAGGACACAACAAAGGAAAGAAGGAGAAAACGGAAGAAAGCAAGAGAAAAGGAAGGAAGGAAGGAAGGAAGGAAGGATGTAATAGAGGATTTTTCTGAAATCTTATTTTCTTTTTCAAAACTTATCCAGACGGGAAAAGCACCAAAATCAAATACCATATTTAGCCAGACTGTGTAGGAACCTTGTTAGCTAATAGCATGAGATGGAAATAGTGAAATGGGAATAAAAAGGACAGAAAAAACCACCATACCTGGAGATCCTGCTAACGATTCTGCTCTACTGGCCGCAAATGTACGAGACAGTGACAATGGCACTGGGGAAGGAGAGAGATCCGACAACACAAGGAGAAAAAAGTCAGAGAAAAAAGAAGAGAAGTGTCAATTAGATTTAAGATAAGGAGCTCTGACATCGTTGGAGAGTGATTGGTTTGATTTAAGTTAGGACTAGAAGGGATGTTCCACCATTTCACCAGCAGGCGTCTCCCCGATCCCAACACCAGAAAGAAGCAGAACCACTGAGAAAATCTGAAAATAGTAGTCTGTGAAGTTTATGAATGAACTGGGAGGACTGAGTCCATCACCAGCTGATGTTCTCTCATGACGTTTGTCCGTGACGTCAGTCTGGGTCTTTAAAACCAGCACTTTCATCTCAGTTATTGGGTCGTTTCTTAGAAACAAGAAGCGTTTTTAGCACCTTAGAAAGCACCAAATGAACATTAAGGTGCTGTAAAGATTTTTGGCAAAGTATAATCTATAATTTGAGGTTAAAAATCCAGTAACCAGTATTTGCTTCCCATGATGGATTCCCAAGGTCCATCATGGCTGTTTTTAATCGTAGTATTTCTTCTCCCAATAATCCCTCAATATCACAACAAAGAGGTAGAGAACTTACCAGGTGACACTGTCAGAGACATCATCCCATAGAAGGAGAATGGTCCTGCTTCAAACTTCATCCCCTCTTTTCCTGCCTCCACCTCTACTTTCCCCTGTGATTATAAAAAGAACAAGGATTATTAAAACTTTTGTAAAAGCCATTCACTGATTGAATTCACCCTGCTCTTTGAAATCACATTTAAAAGCTGACAATCTGATCAAAAACATAAAGACTGGAGAGTATAATTATGTACATGCCTTCAGAGAAAACCCCCCAAAAAACCTAAGTTCACTTGTTGATATCTAACCCGAGAGAGCAGGTTGGCCCTGACTGAAACAAAATTACCTGTAAACACCTGAATGTTCACACTGCAGGCCCAGAGTCTCTGCTTGTGTACAGAACTGAACAAAACCGATTATTAGACAAATACTGGTATATGGCGCACCAATATTGCAAGAAAATATTTTGACCTTACAGATTAATGCTAGTTTTGCTTTTTTTGTCACATTTAAACGTCTCAGATCATCAAATAAAAGTCAAAGAAAACCTGAGTAATTTCACAACGGAGTTTTCAAATGATGATGTCATTTTTTTAAAAGAAAAAAAACAACCAAATGCAAGCATTTCCCTTGTTAAATTGAGTATTAACTATGCTTATCCACATTTATTTGGGAAGCTGAGTTTAATTTCACTGGTCATATCCAAGTGCAATTACTTCCAGACCTGCACAATAAACAATCACTTAAACAGAACATGTTTGTTGACATGAAGTAGGCCAAAAGATCGGAAAAAACAAAAGAAGATGTTCTGATCTAATAAATAAAAGAATAGATGAGTCATTGATATTCATCAGCTTTTACTAATCGGGGACTCCACTGAACCACACTGACAGTCGTGAACCTTTGGAGTAGCAGCCTGCCTCACTTGCATCAGTTAAGGTCAGAGTTCATGACAGAAACTGGTCAATGATGGCATCAATGGAAGCGTTCCAAGGCAAAAACAACAGCTGACGGAAAAGAACACAAAGGCCCGTCTCAGTTTACTGATGAGGCAAAACTGGAAGCTTATGGATGGCTTGAGTCCCACCACATCTGGTGTAAACACAGCATTTTAGAAAAAAGTCTGATGGTGGTAGTGTGATGGTCTGGGGCTGCATTGCTGCTTTAAGGTTCTGTATAAGTTGCTTTATTTGAAGGAACCAAAACGTCTGCTCTGTCCTTGAAAATCCTGAAGGAGAATGTCCAGCCTTCAGTTTGTGACCTTAAGCTAATCACACATGCACCAGAACAACAATCCAAAACACTCCAGCTCGGAATAGCTCAAAACAAACTAAATAAAGGTTTTGGAGTGGCCTAGTCAAAGTCTGGACTTAAATCCCAATAGTAGAGTAGTGTAGGAGAAAAGACTTGGCCAAATATGTTTTGCATGAGTTGAATTCATTAGCACGCTGTTTTAAAAAGGGACAAGTCATCATGTCGCCCCCAGCAAAGACCTGCAGCTGAATTCTCAAAATGACAAAACATCTGTCCAAAAATCTGCAACCAGAATGTCTTAGATACCAAGACGGAGATCAGATAAATAAGGAAATGACCTTGACAGAAGGATTTTGAATGTGTTTCTGAATTTGACCGGGAGCCCATGGAGCTGCTGTAGAAGTGGGTGGATGTAGTGAAATTAAGAAACTTAGGTGATGATGCGAGTTCTGGACCAATTGGAGCTTATGAAGTTATTTTTGAACGAGACCAAAAGAAGAGAGTTGCAATCATCAGTACGGGAGGTGATGAGGCCGTGGACAAGAACTGAGGCGGCGTGAGGGGAAAGGGAGGGAAGGAGAGGAGAGTATTCAGACTGAGTGATGTTATTAATGTGAGAGGTGGGAACTATCAAGGATGACATCCAGACCCTGAGCTGAGGGGGAGACTGTGGAGCTGTCAATGGAGAGAGAAAAACTGTCCACTTTGGATAATTCTGATTTTGTTCGTATAGGAAGGCGCTAATTTTTATCACTGTTTAAGTTTAGGAAGTTTAAGTGAACCGGTTAGTACCATGTCTGGGACGGAAACGTGACCAGAATCATTCATAGAGGTTATTGTGAGTAAGACGGGAGTGGATTTGATTAACAACAATCTTTTATAGTATTTTGAAAATGAAAGTTAAATTGGAAATAGGGTGGAGATTATTGTAATTGTGGGATATGATGCAGATTCTTTCAGTGGGTGGGAACAATTCCAGTATAGATATAAGCAATTTCCTTTTCCTGAATTGTGTGTTTCCATGTGTCCAATATATTTTCTATTTGGAGCCTTTTTAAAAACAAAAAACCTACACATTTTAAAGCTGTAAACACTGTCGTATGCAAACAATGATGAAGGCAAACATGTTCAACCACTTATGAGCTGTTTATCTTTGGCATTGCTGCTGTTGTAATCCAAACTGTCCTGCACTAAAATCTTACCATGCATACCCTTAAAGGATGCATGGCCTCTGTGGGAACAAACCCCTGCAGTGCTGCTCTGTTAGATCGATGACTATACTGTGGGAAAACATTATGACCAAGGGAAATAATAGCTAGTGGTGCTGACAGCAACATGTTTAGAGTGCCTATACAGTGTAGAGCTGTTTGTGCAGCTGTCGTCATGACACAAATGTTAGGTTGTCGAAGAAAAAAATTACATATAGTTTTTTGTCTGATCCTAAAGGCCTGAAGAAGTGACATTTCCTTCCTGATTTTAACCCACTTTTTAGATTATTTAGATATTAATTCTGCCTGCCAGACTTTTATTCTACCGGTAAAGTAAAAGTCAGTGGTAAACATGCTGGATTTGAATTTTTTTAACAAAAATTGTGCTGTTTTTTTCCTCTTTGTGGCCCATTGTGCATGCACACCTGCAGGATGAGGATGAAATACTCCACAGGCTTGTTCCTGTGGAAGAGGTAGTGCTCTGCGGCCCGCTTGTTATTCTCGTCATATTTCAGCTCCTGGATGACGTTCGGGTGCTTCAGTAATCGCAGCAGGATCTTTTCTGACATCTGCACCGGAGAAAATGGCTCCACCTCTGAAGAACCAACCAGACAAAAAGAGACCTTCAGATGATTGTGAAGCTGTTTTATAAATTACCTCACATTTTATGGATTGAATAGTATAAAAGACTTAATAAAATTACAATCATGTTGCTGATAATCTTTTAAAACTCGAAAAATTTGATCTTTGGATAAGTTCTAAATTTTCTGAATCCCATGACCAGACACACTCATGCTGGATTTGAACATCTGGGTAAGAGAAAAACAAGATATTTGAAGTCCTGTAGCAACAAAGCGTCTTGTTGAAAACAGAATAACTATAACACACACGTCTTAAAGGATAAGTGTTTTGAGCAGAAATAAATCTTTGCAAAATCATTTTTTTCTGGAGGTTCTTTTATGCAAGTCTACATTTTTAATAGAACTCATGTTATTTTCAGGTTAACTGATTGCAAAGTTTTAATGGCTGATTATATGATAACCTAGAGAACAGTGGTTAGATTTTAAAAACAGATTTGACAAAACAGCTCCTTTTTGTGAAAAAGGCTTAGATCATGAGCACAGCTTTGTTTTTCTATGGTGTATAAAGATAAGCAACAAAACACACTTCAGCATCTAATTTTTTTTATCTATAAGCATATTGTAACCAACAAAATGTGATCTCAAAATAAGCCATGAGACATTTTTGAAAAATTACGTGACATAAGCTCCTCAATTTAGCGACGCCACGTTGACATCACATACAGTATGTTTCACTGCTCTAAAATTAACTTAAAAGATACTCTGAGCTAGCAACCACAACCTAATAATAATGTTACTTAAACTCATTGTGCTATGCGGTTGCTCTGTCTGCGCTGTTGAAGATTCACTCACCTCACCATGCTAAAAGCTTAATATGACCCTAATGACCCAACCTACTTTCTAATTAATTCAGCCAATAATTATTTGACCACCTGGGGACACTGATGAACTGTGTAAATGCCTAAAATTTTAATCCCCAGACGTTCAGGGGATCATTAAGCATGAAGAAAGAACAAACAACACAGTGAGATCACCGTGTTGTTTGTTCACAATCAGTTCACAATCAGTTATTAGGTTTAGGGGCGTCTACTTTACGCCGCAGCGACAGCTTGATTTTTCTCCTAACAAATGAAATTATCATTCAAAAAGACCTTCTTGTATTTATTTCTGGCTTCTATGTTTGATATTAAAACATATTAGATCAGTTAAAAAAATCTAGTGTGAGAAAAAAATAAGGGAGCAAAAACTTTTTTTACGAACACCAGGGGTGGACAATTAATTTTGCGAAGAGAACCAAACAACTAACTATGACTGTTGAGGGCTTCATCATTAGCTGAATTTGGTAATTATTTAATAACAAACTCTAAATATGACTTTTATCAGTTGCCAGAAAAAAAAATCCATTACAATTAAATTGCAACACGCCATACTGACAATTCAAATGTTATTTCATCTTCACTTGTATCTTTTGAAAAACATTTCTCAAGTAAAAATATGAAAGCTCTTGTATTTCACTTAATGTTTAGTCTGATCATGTGAATTCAAGCTGTAATCCCTGTAAACAGCAGACTGTTTACCTAAAAAGACACTTCGCTCTTGTGGGCTGCACGGTATTTGAAAAGCAGATTGTGAAATTATTGTTTGTAAAATCTCTGTGACCTTTAGCCTCATGGGAACTATCATGTGTGTCAGGTGTACGGACATCTAGTGACGTGAAGGTGTAAATCAGGAGGCTGAAAACTCATAGGCATCCAAAAAATCTATACATGATCCCTGGAGAAAACTACCAACAAATACTACATTTCATACAGACCTTTGTAATATATTTAATACTGACATTGAGATGATAATATATTGTGCAACTCATGTATTGCTGAGAGCTCTTCATTCTCTGTCATTCTCTTTTTAGAATAAGCTGGCATTGATGTCCAAACATGGGGCTAATCTCGCCTGGCTACAATGGTCTCCTTCAACATAAATGCCGGTTTTTCCAAAATAAAAGCAGAAGTAGTACTTCATTTACTTTGGGGTTTCTTTCAAACACTGCGGGTCAGTCTAAATTGTCGAATGTAGTCCATAAAATATCCAGCACTGATCAACTTATTGACTGACTTTGGTCATGTACTGGACTGGAAAAGGAGTGAAAAAGCAGCCGAAGTCTTCAGAAGCCCAAAGAACTATTTATGGTGACCACTTTAAAAAATTACATGGAAAGCCAGTCTCTTTGGACAAACTGGACCAGAAGGATCCTAACAGCAACTGGACAAACTCAGCCACCTGTTGGGCCAATCAGCTCCTTCAACTCAGCGGCGGTGATGTGTGTCAGCTGGCTGTGGGCTCCACTGAGAGGAACTGAACTCCCTAATAGCCTTTAGAGAAACTTAATCAACGGTTAGCTGCAAGGTCAAAGTTCTAAAGCAAATCCAAATGCAATGAGGCACCGTCAGCCGCTGCTGTTGTAGTACAACTCCACCATTCTGCTGCCTGTTCCACTTCCCCAGAGAAAGCTGCTAAAATACTTCACATTTTACACCACTAAGCACCCAAGTATGTCGACTAGTGTGAGAACTGCGATCATAGGCCAAAAATGCTGGACGTGATGTCATTGAGGAATGAGTGTAAGCAAACAGGGTGGTGTTTTTAAAGCTGCGAGCGAAGACTGCAATGTGTAACCTTCGGTGCATGACATGCAAGCAAATAAACGCCTGCGTTTCTCTTTTTTTCAGGGTCTCTCCACAGCCTGCGGACATCCCGTGCCGCACACTGAAGGAGTCTTCCACCTCTTCACGCACACATGGATACACACATGGTCTTTACACAACCCATTCCCTCACTAACACTCATGTACAGCAGATACTCATTCTACACACATTCTCACTCCTCCTCCCTCATAGCCAAAACTCAAAGCCCGCGCACACACACACACGCACACACACACACATACACAAACCTTCCCCACAGTAAGGGGCTGAGGGCACACTGGGGGAAGTCAAGCAGTAACGCAGCCCACTTGCCTGTAGCTAGGAAACGCAGGGTAGCCAGCAGAAGCTGAGGTGATATTTTAACCTTCATTTCATTGTCAGTGGGCTTGAAGGCAGAGAAATCCTGCTTCCTTTCCCGATGGGTGATTTTCTTCTTCGTCTTGTTGTCGGCTGAGGAGAGAAGATGAAAACACAACCTGAAGCTATTTCTCTGTCAATAAAACATCACTTTGAGACGGTGCACTGACACCAAGCTGGTTGTCCCGGGTCACAGGGTGCCTAAACTGGAGTTGCTCCTTAGCTATTTGCCTTTTCTGGAACTGCAGCCGTGGCCACTTTCTCAGAAATGGAGAACTTTAGCGGGCTACATTGTTACGACATTCTTATCACATTCCTGACATTACAGAAAGCCGTATGTATTCGGGTTCAGTGTGGCACATGACAGAAAGGTTAGTATTTTGATAGGAATATGTTTTTGTAAATACAAAGACTAAGGTAAGTTTATTCTTTAACAAACATAAGGAGTAAGCAAAATTCATAAAACACCTCGACCCAATACCCCCCGGATGCCAAATACCCTCACAAACACTTCGTCTACCACTTTATACAGCAAAAATATATGACTATAAAACACATTTTTATCTAAATAAATGGCTGATTGTGATAAGAAAATACAGGTCTGTGCAGTGTTTAGCTCTGGATTTTAGCTACCATTGGCATCATTGTCTGATGCAACAGAGAGCTGTTTTAATTTAGGAACTTGCATAGAAATATTATATTCATGTCTCGTTCATTGTGTGCGTTGCCATTTCCTACTCCTTTCTGTACCCACAAGTTGTCATGTTGTCCTATTTTATATGTTTTATCCCTGTAAGCAAACTATTTCATACTGTATGTTGATTTCTTTTGGTAGGAAATTATTTTAACGAGTAATGGAAAAAAGATTAATTTTTAAACTGAATTGCTGGTTTTTACTTTAGACTAAACACTTTATGCCATGCCACTTGCTGCATCATTTATCTCTATTATTTTTGTCTGTATTTTTGTATTTATTTTTACATATTTATCTAAGGGACAAGAGATGAAAAGTAGCTGTCTTATAGTATATTTACATTTGTACCTGTTACCAATGTTTAATAATGTCTCACTTACAATTATATTAAATTAAAATAAACTAAATCAAATTAAACATGTTCAAATAATAATAAAATGATATAATTTATTATTTAAAAGAAGTAAAGATATTTGTGTTTGATTTTAATTAATGCTTCCTGCCCATAAATCATGTTCCATTGAAAAGTCTATTTATTTCCCTTTAAATGATGCCACATTTGTAAGGAAAATGTGTTGTGTATGTGTTTAGCAGCAGAGTTGCATATGTGGACTGCCCATTGAAAACTTAAGGATAAAATCCTCCCTGCCGGTACCAAACAGCTGCCATTGACTCTTGTTTGGTGCTGTTTGTTGGACTGGAGGTGGTCTCTGATAAGCCGCACTGTGGCTCCGGGTATTGACATCTTGGTAAACTCTGAACTTTGATCCATAAGACAGGAGATAAGTGATTATCGCAGGCTGCAGAATCTCATCTTGATGTTTATCTGCATTGAGTTTGTCTCAAATGATGACAAGTCTTGTTTGTCCAGTGAGGCACATGCAGCCCCACACCTACATTTACTGCCAACAAGCATTATTACTATAAAGAAATGATCAGCCAAAAACACATTTTCTTACTTCCTGCATTATATTTGTATTATTTTCTGCATTATATTTGTATTATCTTCTCTATTATATTTGTATTATTTTCTGCATTATATTTGTATAATTTTCTGAAGATTTTCTGCAGTTCTGTTCCAGGTTTGTGCCAATTGACTTTTGTGAAATATAAGAGTTTATGACTTCTAACAAAAACTGTACATTTCTGATTAACCTCCTGTTACTGGTAGATGGGCCAGTATAAGCATTTAATAGCCTTGAGTAAATTTACCACAATTTCAATGACAGCAATTATGTATAACATGACCTAAATGACCAATGAGTATTTCTACTGCTGCTAGCATGCTGATACCTCAAACATGTATTTATTATATTGAATTTGATACATATACTTATGCATAATATTATTCTGTGCTTACTTCACAGAATGTTGTACCTTTTTTTTCTCTGTTGATGTCTTTTATTTAACCTAGAAAACCTGTTGGTTGTAAATACTTTTGGGTGACTATTTTATTGGAAATCTTTTATTCATTTTATTATTTTGTAATTTAATTCTGCCTGTGTTGTAAAGCCATCTGATTTCAGTAAAATGCGCTTTATGAATAAACTTGCTTGCTTGATTTTTGCCGTTCTGCACTTTAAAGAGTAAAACTAGCTGCTATTAGGTGGTGAATAAGGCGAGGTTCACGCTGCAGGTCTTGATGCTCAATTCCGATTTTTTTTACTGACATCCAGTTTTCTTTTTAAGTGGTATTTCAAACTACTAATTAAATGCGACCGCCATCAGACTTCAGTCTGAACGGTTCACAACCTCAAAGCACTCTGCATTCGCAGATGGAAAATGTAGACGTCACGCAGCAGCACACTGTTTACGGAGGTAATAACGGATGCCGGTGACTCGGTGTTGTTGAGCAATGGGAGCCGACAATATTATGACTGCATCATAACAGAACAAAGAAAGATAAGAAAAAAAGAGAGCACAACTATTAACAGAGCAGTGGAGCAGTGACTGCTACTTCTGTAAAGAAGTCTGTGTGTGTGTGTCCTCCGAGCCAGGACAATGATGACCGTTCAGAATGGGAAGCTTTGAAAACTATCGGATTTTCGATTTAGTACCACATATGAAAGTGGCAAAATTCAGATTTTTTTTTAGGTGAAAATATCATAATTGGGCTGTTCTGACTGCCATCCAAAAAGTCAGATGCGGGTCGCATTTGGGCAGAAAGGTTGGACTTGGGCCACATGTGTCCACAGTGTGAATGTAGCCTTAGTTGGGCTCTCTGCTCTGGTAGAGCCAGCTGTTGGCTGCTTTACAAACATGCCAATCATAGCTTGCCAACTGTAGTTTTAAAACATTGTTACCTTAATAGGACTGATGGGTGGCACTCCTTTAGTTAATATGCCATAATATTTTTTTGTTTGACAAAATAATTATCTAAGACATCGAAGTAAACCAATAAAAGTAAAGCAGACAAAATAAGAAATTAGGGCAGACAATCAACAGAGTAACAGAAATCATAGACTGTTAACAGAAGATGGACACAGGTGAGCAGACATCACCCGGTTATTTATAAATTGTTGTTTTGAAGCCTTTAGTCGGGCACTTAGCTTTTACTGGTTTGTTCTTTTGGAGCCTGAAGAAAAACTAAACTGGAGAAAGGAACACCACTGTGACACAATAGTGTTGCAGCTGATGGTGTTATCCATACAAATCACACACTTTGGAGCCAGAACAAAGTCCATATGAATCAGGAAGCTTACAGCGTCCATCTTTATGTACAATCTATGACTGAAAGATGCGTTATACTCTCTGTAGTACAGGAGCACTGAAGGTTCTTAGTTGGTTTACATATGGTGCCATGAAAAAGTATTCATACCCCATGAAGTACTTTTTTTTATTTTACATTTTGTGACGTTTTAGCCAGTAACTTCAATGTATATTGATATGATTTTATGTGATGAACCAACATAAAATATAGCAGAATGAAAATGATTCATGGTTTTTAAAACCTTTTACAAATATAAATCTGAGTATTCTTAATCAGCCCCTCCGAGTCTTTGCAAAGTTGCCCGGATTCAGACAAATTGGTTGGAGTTCATTTCTAAACATCGGTTTTCAAGTCTTGCCCCAGATTCTCCATTGGTTTTAGGTCTGTACTTTGACTGGGTCATAACACATAAATATGCTTTGATCCAATCCATCCCTTTGTATCTCCAGCTCCTGCTGGAAGGTGAACCTCTACCACAGTCTTTTGGACCCTCTGATATATTTTCCTCCAGGGTTTCCCCATCAACTCTGACCAGCCTCCCTGTGGAATTAAATGATCCCCACAGAATGGTGCTACCACCACCATGTTTCACTGTGTGGATGTGTACTCAAGGTAGTGTGCAGCCATAGTATTTTGCATGTAGGCCCAGAAGTTTGTTTTATCAGAGCACCTTCTTCCACACGTTTGCACAAGCCCCCTACAGCAAACCGGACATCTTATGACTGAGTTTCAACAATCGATTTCTTCTTGCTAATCTTTCATAAAGATCAGATGTTTTGAGTGCCAAACAAATGCTTGTTCTGTTGACAGATTTCCCCACCTGAGTTGTGGATCTCTGCAGCTCCTCCAGAGATACTATGGGCCTCTTGGCTGCTTCTCTGGTTAATTCTCCCCTCCCCCGGCCTGTCAGTTTAGGTGAACGGCCATGTCTTGGTGATAGGTTGTGCCAAGCTCATTATCAGATGATGGGTTGAAAACAGAACTCTGTGAGATGTTCAAGGTTTGGGATATTTTTTAGACACTAACCCTAATTTCCACTGCTCCACAACTTGCCAGCTGTCTTCCTTGGACTTCATGATGCTATTTGTTCACTATTGTTCTCTGACAAACCTCTGAGGCCTTCACAGAACAGCTGGACTTATTCTGAGATGAAATTACACACAGGTGGACTGTGTTTGCTAATACGGAGACTCCCGAAGGGAGCTGGTTGCACTGAATTTTATTTAGCGTTATCCGAGTAAAGGGGACTGAATGCAAATGCAAACTACATTTGAAAACTAAGTATCATTGTCATTACAGTTTACAGTTATGTGCTACTTTATGTTGGTGGATCACATGAAATGCTGATACACATACTAGTTGTAATGTGACAAAACAAGACAAATATGAAGCAGTATGAACAGTAGTCTATATGCATGACCTGTTAAAATGACACCATCTCATCTGCTACATCTCTACATTCAAACACTGAACTAATTCTAAGCTTAGAGAGGGAGACCTACTGTACAAGTCAGTCTCATCCAGGATCTCTGACTTGATTATTTCTTCAATAACGTCCTCCAGGGTGACAATTCCCAGAACCTCATAGAAGGGGTCTCCCTCGCCTTCATTGTTCACCCTTTGAACTATGGCCAGGTGGGATTTTCCTAGCAAAATATACACACACAGGTTGTAAAGTTAGGGTCATATAATAATAAAACAAGTTAAATATAGCTAAAGCATTAGGTTATTAGAATACAAACCGGCTGAGACAAACTACTTCTCAAATAGAATATTAATCTGGAGTCTTTTTCACCAAATAAAAACAAGTTATGACAATAAGGTTGCATGGCTAGCTCTGCAAGGTATCAACATGTTAACAGTTCCAGGAAAAAGACCTTCAGACAAAAAAAGAGACATGTCAGACAGTGCTACATTTCATCATATCATCCCCTTTGGACCTCTTTGCCTCCACATCTGTGTTCCCAGGACCCTCCTGCGTGCTGTACCATCTGAAACACAAACTACAGTGTATGCAGAGAATACTGTCGGGCAAAACACTAAACAAATTCTTTGCTTTTTCTCAGCTTGTGATCATTTAAAAGGAATTTTCCAGAGGCCAGGCTAATATTAGGCCCTGCAAAATGAAGTTTCCATTCCGCCCTAGTGATATTCTCATTGGGCTCCAGGAGCAGAGCTGGAAAAAAAACCTCCTCCATGTGAGCAGACTGTCAAAGAATGGTCAGTTTACATGCACCTGGGTGTATAAGGAAAGATGGACGCCGGTTTGTGTAGCTGATGCTGTATCAGCTACTATGATGGCTGCTGTGGTGCAGGAAGGCACAGGATGAAAAGACCTAATGCTGATTACTGAGTGTTTTATTGCACTGCAGCTCTCTGCTTCCCTACAACACAACAAGACGTCCCAGTGGAGTCCTCTGAGCCTGAATGTGAGAACACCTGAAGAGATATATAAATGGATTTAGTTTAAATAAATATGTCTTCAGGTTGTCACAGATTGAGTCCCCAAAGAGATTAATTAACAATGTAGCTAAGAAGAGTCTGGTAATGAAAAGAAGCATCTAAAACTCCACGTTTCTATTAAAAGTGGTGGGTTTGTCCATGATAAACACAAATAGAGCTTTAGGGGTAAAGTGATCAGTCCTCAGGAGTCCTTATCTTAGCAGTTACTTTAAACACACCCAGAAGGAGAGCTCAGCGCTGGTCAACAGATCAATGTGCTAAATTCCAGTCACATCAGCTCCACAAATACAGCAAATTTTAGTAAATTAGAGTATTATTAAAAAGTTCATTTATTTGACTAAGCTATTCAAGCTTTTATTTATGTTAATTATGATAATTTTCCACCTACAGCAACTGAAAACAGGACATTTTGGATTAGAATATTACGTCATACCAATGAAAATAAATTTTTACAGAAATGTGGGCTTATGTGTGTTTGACACCCGCTTAAAGGTTGTTATTTTCAAAAGGTGGTTTTAATCTGACAAATGAGCCTCACCGGAAAGCATATAGATATGACTATATAGAATATGTTTCTCAAAGTGAATTTAGTTACGAAAATAAATAAACTTTTTAATAACATTCAAATTTTTTGAATATGACTGTAAATGACTGTAAATAAGTCATAAGTCATATTCTGTTCTGTCCTGTTCATAACCTTTATGGACAGGATTTCTAGACGCAGCCAAGGGCCGGAGGGGGTCTGGTTTGGAGACCAGTGGATTTCGTCTCTTCTTCTTGCAGATGACATGGTCCTGCTGCCCCCCTCTAGCCAAGACCTACAGCATGCGCTGGGGCGGTTCGCAGCCGAGTGTGAAGCGGCTGGGATGAAGATCAGCTCCTCCAAGTCAGAGGCCATGGTACTCAACCGGAAAAGGGTGGCTTGTCCTCTTCAGGCTGGAGGGGATTTCCTGCCTCAAGTGGAGGAGTTCAAGTATCTCGGGGTCTTGTTCATGAGTGAGGGAAGAACGGAGCGGGAGATCGACAGACAGATCGGTGCGGCTGCCGCAGTAATGGGGGCGCTGAGCCGGTCCGTTGTGGTGATGGGAGCGCTGAGCCGAAAAGCGAAGCTCTCGATTTACCGGTCGGTCCACGTTCCTACCCTCACCTATGGCCATGAACTTTGGGTCATGACCGAAAGAACGAGATCCCGGATACAAGCGGCTGAAATGAGCTTCCTCCGTAGGGTGGCCGGGCACTCCCTTAGAGATAGGGTGAGGAGCTCGGCCATTCGGGAGGGGCTCGGAGTAGAGCCGCTGCTCCTCCACATCGAGAGAGCACAGTTGAGGTGGCTCGGGCATCTATACCGGATGCCTCCTGGACGCCTTCCTCGGGAGGTGTTCCAGACACGTCCCACCGGGAGGAGGCCCAGGGGACGGCCCAGGACACGCTGGAGGGACTATGTCTCTCGGCTGGCCTGGGAACGCCTTGGGCTCCCCCCGGAGGAGCTGGAGGAGGTGTCTGGGGAGAGGGACGTCTGGGTGTCTCTGCTGAGTCTGCTGCCCCCGCGACCCGGTCCCGGATAAGCGGAAGACGACGAGTACGAGTACTGTAAATAAACGTTAATATTCTAGAAAAGAATGTCCAGTTTAGCTGATTCTGAGCTTAATTCTACCCAAAGTGATCAGATAAACCCAATACTATACATAAGAAAAGCACAAATAATGCTGCAGAAACTCCCCAGTGAGCAACAGACCTGATTTCAACGTTAAAACTAGACGCTGAACTTATGTAGTTACTAATACATCTGTATGCAGCTGCGATTTAAGTCCATATTTTTCTTTTAGGTATAGACCAAGGAAAACATTCGTCTAAAAACTGAGACTTAAAATGATAAATTCCTAAGGTTCACAAAAAAGTCTGTAACAATGCATTTAGTATTGTGAACTAATTTCATCCATTTTTCAGTTATGATATTGCAGTACAAATATCAATGTCTGGGTAAATAATTGGGAGAATACTGGTAAATATGAACAGATATTTACACTTTACTGATGGCTCTAAACAAACATTTCAATCAAAAGTCTCATTAAACCATCAGGCTGAACAGGATGTGCACTGACCAAGTTCGGTTTGCGCAATAAGAAAAATATAAGTCGTGCTGCAATTCGCAACCAGAAGCATAACACGGAATACCACTGAGAGAGATGTTTGGAGCAGAGAGAGGATGTAGCGATGACAGGCGGATGAGGTATGGAGTTTAATTTGTTTTTTCAACGTTTTATGCAATCATGACAATAATACAAACCCAAACAATACATGTTGGTGCTAGAGGAACTCAGAAGAGTGCAAGACCAGTTGAGACTGTCTGCTGCTGCACTGTTCTCTGTTTACAATTTACATTAAGACTTCTTAAAAAACATCTAACACCAATTCTAGATGTCAAACCACCTTTTCTTGTAAAGCAAATATCTGTTTAGCCCTGATGTCTATAAACTATT
This sequence comes from Crenichthys baileyi, assembly GCA_036173005.1. Lineage (NCBI taxonomy): Eukaryota > Metazoa > Chordata > Actinopteri > Cyprinodontiformes > Goodeidae > Crenichthys > Crenichthys baileyi. The sequence continues at coordinate 89,111 of JAHHUM010000107.1, read as the reverse complement.
TAGATATTGTTTTGATGTATTTTCAAATAAGAAAACTGGGGGAAAAATAGACAATTGTTTCCCTTCAGCTGTGCTAAACTTTGCTAAAACAAGATGGGCAAGAATGACATGGAGGACTAAATTCCTCATCAGAAAAACCCTGCAAATGTACCAGGATGAGTCTAAGTTTATGTTCCAGAAAGATGCCATAATGTTTCTTTGATAAAAGACTGTTCATATGTACTAAAATGAAACATGGTCTTCTCTAAGGTGTCTTTATGTTTCTTCCGCTGAGTTTGCATTAAGGGATCAGAAAAGTTTTTAAAATAAGTTAAACTGCACAATTTTAAGTCTTTGATTACCGTTCCAGGTTTATGAGTCCTTCCAGTTCCGTGACTGAGGTTTTCTCTGGCTTTATGGAGCAAAAAGTAACTCAGCTATTTTGTTTTGTACTGTTAGGTCTTAACTACAGTTATAATTTATCAGTTTACTGAGTGGTATTTGTTTTACTTAACCCTTTTCTCTACAAATATAAACCAACAATGAAAATAACATGGAATACCCCTTCCCCATCCGTTGCTGCACACTGCTGGCCAGCTAGTTGAGGGAGGTCTTCTACATTTTCCTGCTCTTACAGGAAACATGAAAAACATGGTTTGTCATGATCTTATTTTGCCAACACTGGGCCACGATACAAGCAGTGTTTTAATCCACTGACTGTAGGCACTTTAAAACTACTAAAAACTACTAATATAGTTAATGTCTGCTGTTCTGTATTTTCAACGTATGTGTCAAAATCACGATAGCGACAAACAAAAGTTATAGATAACATTATTATAACTGTAATAAAAAATATGGTATATTACATTATATCATAAAGATCATGTTTTTGTTTTGATCGCTGTGAAGGAATTTAGGCCCACTCCTCTTTGCTGTTTTAATTTAGCCACATTGGAGGGCTTGTAAGCATGAACAACCTGTTCAATTGGATTTAAGTACAGACTTTGACAAGGCCACTCACAAGCCTATTTTTGTCTTTATTTTTTGAGCCATTCAGAGGGCGACTTGCTTGTGTGGTTTGATCGTTATCCTGCTGTGCTTGAGCTTGACGTTTTAAACTGATGGCCAGATGGTCAATTAAAGCAAATCGTCAAGGTCGTCTAGTCAAGTCAAGTTTATTTATATATCGCGTTTCAGCAACAAGGCACTCAAAGTGCTGTGTCTAGCAGCAAAGCAGACCAGAACATGACACTATCACCACCGTGTTTGACTGCTAGCATAATTTTATTTTTCTGAAATTTTATTAGTTTTACATCAGATGTAAAGCTAGAAATTTTTCCTCAGTACTTTTTGAAATTTTATGTACTTATGTTAGGACTTTGCAAAGATGCTATGGCCTCTAATAATGTGTGAAAACATAATATCCTTCTTTGACTTACTTACAGACAATAGATGAATGGGTTTCTCACTCGCACACTGCTGTTTATTGTATTAACTCTCTTTACAGCCAACATTGTGGCATGGTTTGTGGGAGGGTATGGAAGATGATTGAATTTTTATGGGATGAAGATTATGGGGTTTGCTTGCTGGTTTATTATCGATTGTTAAAAAGATAGAGAATCTAACACTACAAGGTAATTTCTACTGAGCCTATTGAAATTTACACCAATTGTCTGTAACAAGACAAGTAAACCACACATACAAATAAATCAAGACAAGATTGACCGTATAGTAAGTTTTATTTAATAACCTGGAATATTTAGGGGGGAATAATTGAACACATGAAGAAAATTAGCTGCAACAGGGATTAAAACGCCAAGAAAACTGCTGAAATCTTACTCTGGTGCCTTCTACCAGGATGCTGAAGATAAAACTAGAAAATACAGCTGCTAGGATGACCTGGGTAATTTTAATCTAACTAAAAACATCTGGACAAAACTGAAGACCAGAGTGTATAAGACGATGCCCCCAGAAGCTTTAGGATTTAAAAGCAACAGCTAATAAATTTTGGTAAGCCTGTTCAATACTTACACACTGGGCTGTTCCACTTCATCACACATAACTTAATTTATGTAATTATTAGTTTGATTTATTTGGATGTGTGTATTGCATGGGCTTTTAAAACTGGCGTGTGTCCTGCAAAATAGCCCCGTCAGAAAGATATTTACAGAAAGAAATGTTGAAATTCTCACTACTCATTTTTGCCCGCTGGATCATTTCTTCCACCTTTGCTTTCTGTGCAGAGACAGAATCTAGTATCATGATTAGAAAACATATTTCCTTTTTGTCCCACATAAAATGACCAACGTCTGAGACAGATTTGACTGAATCCTCCCAAATAGGCGCTGACTGTTTCAAAGTTAAAGTCTAAACTTTCAGACCTAATAATCCATAATACTTTGAGTTTATCTATAATAAATGAACCCTTCAAACCCAAGACTCAAAACCTAATATTTAAAAAAAAATGTATTCTAAATATAGGCTTTTAAGTTCAAAGATAAACAAAGAAGATAAAGCTCATCAGAAAAACAGCAGCGTACAACTTTTACAATGCCAACTCAACCCATTAACCTGTTCAGTTTCATTTAGAAGAAGAACACAGTGTTCCCACCTGTTGCTGAACTTTATCAAAGGTTGAGGAACAACCTTAAGCTCACCTGTCTGAAACATAACATAATTTCCGACCTCTGACCTTTATACAAGCCAGCTGATAAAGCTGACAATACACACAAAAACCTCTGCTCTTTAAGCAACTGTGACAACACACACACACACACACAATCTCTATCCTCTTTCTGCCCTCTCTATCGACTTTAAAGAGGCGACTCGAGACTGACGGACAGAGATGTTTTAAGAGCTTAAGTAGAAGCAGCATAGGTCAATGGTTTAAAATGAGAATAACATTGACATCATCAAAATGAATGGAAAGAGTCTGTGAAAATACCACAAAAAAGCATGTTTATGCAAAGTTTAACTGTTTATTTTAGAGTCTGTCCCACGAGCTGCAATGTAAAGGGGAATTAATTTCACAGACTCCATGGAACAGAGGGCAAAGGAAACATCATACACAGAATGTTTTCCCAATCCTGGTCTGCATGCTGGAAGTCACAGGACTCCATATTTATCCAGGGATATGTTGGAGTGAATAGTTTGCCACATACCAAGCCTCCATGGGAGACAGTGTGGGTTGGTTCATGCCTGCAGATTTTTGCATATTTAGCACTTGCAGCAGATCCAGTCTATTCAGAGCTGGCATTCATGGGCACATGCACTCCCTGGTTGCTTCATGAGGTACACTTGGTACGTAGCGAATCACTTGGTAATAACTCAATACATTAAGGCATCTACATATGGTGAAGACAACTTGCTAAAGTACAAACAGATTGGGGAAGAAAGGAGATTTAAGTGACTTTGAACAACACATGGTGGTTGGTGACAGTAGAGTTATCTCACAAACTGATGGTCTTCAGGGATTTTTACACACAACCATCTCTCAGGTTTTAGGAAATGGTTTGAAAAAGAGAACATATCCAGGGAGTGGCAGTTATGTGGACAAAAAGACCTCGTTGCCAGAAACTCAGTTAATTAATTGTTACAACCGAGGCCCGTCTTTGAACACCCAACACGTTGAGCCTGGAAGTGGCAGAGGAGCACACTGGGTTCCACTCCTTTCAGCTAGGAACACGAAACTGAGGCCACAGTTTCTACAGACTCATCAAAATTGACCAATAACAGATCGGGGAAATGTTGCTGGGTCAATTTAAGCTGTAACATTCAAATGGTGGGGTCAGAATTTGGCACAAACAACATGAAAACATGGATCCATCCAGTGTATTGATGGTTCAGGCAGCTAGTGGTGGTGGAAAGGAATGGGTGATATTCTATAGGCATCCTTTTGACCCCTACAATGAGATCCAGTCGGGACTCTCATCTCGACTGGATCTCCTTGTCATGCTTCGTTTTGTCTCGAGAGGTGGATGTACCATCATCGTATACTAATCACACACAGTACATAAAAGTTACTAGGAATATTGTTATAATTAACGTAGTTTATTAAAAGGAAATCAACACAGCAAATATTTACAAATAAAATCACAGGTTTTCTGAGCAGACATGGGCCAGTTTCCAGTCCAAAGGTTTACAACGGTTTTAAATAGTCACTGCTGCATCACAACCAAATAACTATACATAAATATTATATATGGAATTATTAAATTGTTTTAATTATTAATAAAGCAATTCAACATTTTAGCAACAGTAGTAAATGTAGTGGAAATTTTGTTTTTAAACAGAATCTGTCAAATTATGTTAAATATATTTGAATTTTTGCTATAGCGAGATACAATAAATTCAAAGCACTTTGCTTAAAGACATCATCTATCCATCCATCGTCTGTATCCGCTTATCTTTACAGGGTCACTGGGACCTGGTGCATATCTTTGTTGGATTGGCACATGCTGTTGAAGGCCTCTGACAATGCAGGTCAATCTCAATGAATTAGAGTAGAATGAAAAAGTTATTCTTTCAATAAATACATTTGAAAAGTGAAACTCATATTATATTGATTCATTCGATACAGAGTGAAGTACAGCTGGAACCAGATATAATACGTACACTGTTTAATTTGACACATAACCCTTTTTCTCACTGTCTGACTATAAATCAGACTTTCCAGTTTCAAGCCAGGTAGGATTACCAAAATTATTCCAATTTTCAAGAAAACAGAATACTGAGATTGAACAGAATAATTTTAAAACAATTTTCAAAAACAATACACCTGTTTCGTACTATGTAGAATTGCCTTTTTTAAATCTCTTCAAATTCACCTACCTTCGTTATTTCCAGTTTTTTACTACTTTTATACCAACCTTAATTCAAATATCTGCAATCATTAAGAAATCTAAATCCTCTCCACGCTTGTCTCCCATCATCACTGACTTCATTCACTCCCCTCTCACTACTGGTCACTTAAAACAGCTGCAATGACTCCTTTAGTAAAGAAACCTGGTGCTGATTTAAGTGATTTGATGAATTTCCAAAATTTTAGAATGGACTGTTGCTGATCAGGTCCGTGTTTATCTCTCCAACAATAATCTGTTTAAAGAATTTCATTCTGCCGTTCGCCCACTGCATAGTACTAAAACAGCTTTTGTCTAGATCACTTATAAACTGTTGATGGCGGCAGATTCTGGATTTTTTACCATCCTCGTCCTTCTTGATCTCAGCGCAGCCTTTGACACTATCTATCTTTCTTCTTCATAGATTAGCTTCCATCGCTTTCACAGACACCACTCTCTCCTGGCTCCAGTCAAACCATTCTACTCTTACCCAGCCTGTACATCTCAGAACTGTGAAACCATTGCCATTGCCTCTGGTATCCCTCATGGTTCTATTCAGGTCCTCTTTTATTCATTATCTACCTCACTCAGATACATTTTCAGGAAGTATGGTATTCAATATCAGTACTATGCAGATGACACTCAGCTTTACATTTCATCTACAACAACTTCAGTCCTCCCTCCGACCTTTCTAATTGCATCTGGAAAGAAAACCTGTTTCTCTCTTAATTTCTCAAATTAAACAGTGATAAGAGTTTCTTCTGGTCGGCACAAAGTCCACTCTGTCTAAAGCAAAACATTTCTCATTCAGCATAGACAACTCCATTACTCCTGTCTTACCCCAAGCTAAAAGTACAAGTGTCATCATCGACAGCAAACTGTCTTTTGAGGTCCATATCGTGGACCCTTGTCCACCCCTTTGTCACTTCACGTACCGATTATTGTAAGTACCTTTTCTCTGGTTTTCCACTCAAGGTCCTTCATCGGCTATCCATAAACGCTGAATTGAATATAAGATTACTCCTCCTCACCTTCCAATCTGTCCATAACCTCTCATCTCCCCATATTGCTCTCCTCCATCCCTACACTCCATCACACATTCTTTTTTCATGCTCCAGACTACACCTCCTGTCCGTCTAATCACTGTGGCATCCAGAGTATTCTGTTACAGCCATCCCTTGTCTCTGGAACTCACTCCCTATGTTCAGAAGACATCTCAATGATTTTACACTAAAAACACATTTGTTTAGACAAGCTTTTGTTACCTGATCCACCCTGATTTATGGTGATGCTAACTTGTTGACCTGTTTTACTGCCCTTATACTGCTGTTTTTGGTTTTATTGTTTTAATTGTCTTATTGCTTCAAACTGCTGTTTTATAGTTGTTCTTATATTGCTGTTTGTGTAAGGTGACCTTGAGTGTCTTAAAAGACGCCCAAAAATAAAATGTATTATTGTTATTAAACTGTATGACCTTCCACAAGCTTCTTACAACACTTTGGTGGAATTCCTTTTTCACAGAAATGCTGTAACTGAGTCAGGTTTGTAGGCCAGTCTGCTCTCACACACTTTTTCAGCTCTGTCGACAAATTTTCTATGGGACAGAGATCAGGGATTTGAGACAGCTGTTCCAAAACATTGACGTTGTTGTTCCTAAGCCACTTTGCTGCTAATTTGGCAGCTGCTACGTGTTTTTTGTCCATTTGGAAGACCAATTTGTGCCCAAGCTTTAACTTCCTGGCCAATGCCTTGAGATGTTGCTATAATATTTCCACATGATGTTCTGTCCTCATGATAACATCTATTATGTGAAGTGCACAAGTCCTTCCAGCATCAAAACATCCACCCAAAATCATCCTGCCTCCCCCATACATCACAGTTGGGATGATGTTCTCAGGCTGGCTTCTCCCTTTTTCCTCTAAATGTAATGATGGTTCTTATGGTCAAACACTTCAGTTTCCATTTTTTCAGACCATAGGACATGTCTCCAAAAGTTAAGGTCTTTGTCCCTGAGTGAATTTGCAAAGTGTATTCTGGCTTTTATGCTGCTTTTAGAGTATTGGCTTCTTTTGATTGCCCTTTCAGCTCATTTTAATTGGTTTTAGCTGGATTTAAAAATGCATATTTCTGTTAATTTTGATGGTTAAGGAAAATTATTTGCTATAACAAAATGTTATGTTATGGTCTAAACTATCATGAGGAAGACTGCTGACTTGGCACCTGAACTCACTGCTTTAATTACCCTGGTGTCACTTTGACTGAACCTGATCTTTGGACTGTTGTCAAGAGGAAGATGAGAGACAGCAGAACCAACAATAAAGATAAGGGGAAGGCTGCTATGAAAGCAACTTGGGCTTCCTCAGCAGAGTCACAGGCTGATTTGCTCCATGCCATGCTGCATTAATACAATAATTAACGTGAAAGGAGCCCCGGACAACTTTATACTTTTACATACTTTTTATTACGCCGACATTTCTGTATTAAAAATTGTTCAAGTTACACTATTGAAGAACTAAAACTAGAATTAAGTTAGTCAAATAAACTTAAACTAAACTTGGAAAAAGGAGCTAAAAAGCTGCAAAGTTACCAATAATAACCTCCAGTACCCTCCTCTCTGCTTTGGTGAAGTAAACACACAAACACCTATGCCCAGTAGCACTGCTTTTCATACCCCATATGAAGAATGCATACTTTCCAGTTTCCCACAAAGACTGAATAATGTACCAACAACCAAAATATGAAATACAGCTTTCTACTATGATAAAAATATTGCAAAACAATAACAGGCTATCTTTTCATAGCTTCCCAGCTGCTGTTGAGGCAGTGGGTTTTTGTGAAGGACTGGAGGTACACAGTGGAGGCTGAGCGTCTGGAGCTTGAAACTCGCCAGTGGCCTCAGGCAAAGTGTGTCCATGAGAAGACCCGTCGTCTAGGTCCTATAACCCACCACTGACATCTGGGCCGTCTAGCTGGGCTGAGGCTGAATGCATGCTGGGTCGTCCAGAGCACAACAGGGCCAGGGGTCAGTCTGCTTTCAGTTTCATACATCAAGGAACCAAGTTTAAAACAAACATTTAGGTCAATAAATTGCTTATTTGTAGAACAGCTCTGAAAGTAATAGTTATGTTTTAGTCGCATGTAGAGAGAGTTTTTTTAAGTATGATGTACAGGTTCAGTAACAGGGTTTAAATTTGCTAAGGAATGAGCTGAGTTATTGTTTAAAACACTGGTATCTCTGTTAAATCAAATCTCAGTAAACGATCTGCAGGGCTGTAGTCCAACTTTTAGAAAATATCAGAATCACTCATTCACTATTTCAATGTGTAACTAATTTAAATTCAATCCACCCGGTGAGTCACAGTTGCAGTACATGTGGGTGTTATTCACAAAGGAGCTAACCTCCAACAAAAGAGTACTACATCATTTATTTATTCAGGAACATTGAAAAAAAAATTACATTTCCAACAATATAATTTAATAAGTGGCCGGTATCCATCAAGATCAAGATCATTTCTCTGGAAGTCTTGTAATACTGAGGCCAGACGTTCCATCATTATTAATTCTATAAAGTCTTTTAGCCAATTATTCATATTGAACCAATTGGCCTTTCGTCCCTTCCAGTTCATCAAAATGATCTACTTCACACAGGGAGATGCAAATGTTATTAATTGCTGCTTTGCACCGTCCACCTTTGCTCCCAACAAACCTACCTCAGGGCATATAGTACATTTTCCCCCCATAATTGTACCAAACATTCTTGAACTCCATCCCAAAACCTCCTTATGTCCGGGCATTTCCACAATATATGTATTAAAATTCCTTTCTTTCCAAATCCATGCTAACACAGTTCTGACAGCTGGGGGTTCATTTTATATAGCTTGTATGGGGCTATACATGTTCAGTCCAAGACCTTCATCTGAATAATCTCCGGCATTTTGATAAATAATTTGTACGTTGCATTATATAGTTTGATTGTTCAGGTGATAAGTGTCTTCCAAGATCTAGCTGCCATTGTTGTTTGACTATATCAATATCACTGCAAAAACAGGGATAACAAGTGTATACAATTAAGATACTGTACCTCAGCCTATTGCAATCTCTCTAAATTTGACATTTTTTGACCTTATCTGATGCCACAGTAATACCCTGGGATATATATTTCTGTATTATTCTTTTAACTTGTAAATACTGTAAAGAACATAATTGGCTCAAATTATAGCTATTTTGCATATAACTAAAATTTCCCCTTACCCACAATTTGATTCAATTTCTTAACATTATGTTTCTCCCATACATTATTAGTAGATGTCTTCCCCCCAGCCATGAATAATGGATTCTTCCATAGTGGGCATGAGGGCAATTTTAGGCCATTTTTTGCACATTTCTTAGGTATAATTTTTACTATATCACATGAAAACTTTATAATAGGATTTAAGGATTTTGGGCTTTTTGTTCTCCCTGAGAAACATTGTAAATAGTTTTTTCATTTCCTTGAACCAGGTCTCAAGAAATGTCTTTGATATTAATGCCATCGTGAACATTAGTCTGGGAAAAATAATCATTTTAATTATCACTGCTCGACCCCACGAGGATATTGGGTATGTTCCCCATCTAGACAGGTCTTTTTTAATGTTTTTTAACAATTTATGCCCATTTATCTTAACAATGTCCTCAATTGGGGAGATTATATTAATTCCCAAATATTGTAATGCTTCCTTCCTCCACATTATCTGGGTTGCATCCATACATGTTGGGGTCATAGAGTTTAATGGAGCTGCTTCGCTTTTATTCCAGTTTACCTTATATCCTGAAAAGCTACTAAAATCAATTATGAATTTGAATGAATATTTTACAGAATTTTCTGGTTTTAACAAAGTTAGCAAAATATCATCCACAAATAAATTTATTTGAAAATCACAACCATACATTTTAATGCCACTTATTACATGACTGACTGTAATAGCACATGCCAAAGGTCCCAACGCTAAGACAAAGATTATAGGGGAAACTGGGCAGCCTTGTAGCATAGATCTTAATTCCATTAATTTAACCGAGGCTAATTATAATAGAGTGCTCTAATCCACTGCATGACACACTATGCCTTTTTACAAATCCTGCTTGTTCAAAATAAACCAAAGGCCTATAATTACTCACTTGAGTAGCATCTTTGCCAGGCTTTGTATTGTATCTTTGTATTGTAGTGATTACAGCTGTTCTTATACTATTAGGCATCCTTTGAGTCATTATGATATTGTTGTATAACATTACCATAACTGGTATTAATTCATTCTGAAATATCTTAAAGAACTCAATTCTAGAGCCACCTTCCCCTGGTGCTTTACAGCTAGAGAGTGACCTTATGGCTGTAGTAATTAAAGGAATCATTTAATGTTTGATTATCTGGTTCCTTTATGTGCCCCTTCTCAAGTTTATTAAGTTTGTCTTTTAATATTTGTTTTTCTCATTTTCCTCCCTCTTCTTAGCAGTTTTATCCATCCCCTACATGTGGCCTTAAATGCTTCCCATATTATTTGGATTGAGCTTATTGAATGCAAATTGAAATGAAAATATTCTTTATTTTCCACTTCATTGAATCAACAAAAAATGTCATCTTTAAGTATTGAAATATTCAGCCTCCATTGTTTTGTGTGACCCCAGTTAAACAACAGCAGCAGCCACAGATGCAACAAGGCCTGGGCTATTTTAAACAAGGTTTAAACAAGACTTAAAATAGCTACATTTCTAAAAACAGAGATTTTCCTTAATAACATTCTGGTTTAAAGTCCTTCTAATGAAATGCCAAATGCCTGCAGTTTTTTTTTTCCTCTATGGAGAAGAAAGTAGTGCAGCCCTGCCCCTTCCTCCCCTGCTGCTGTGCGCTATTGCTCGACTGGCTGAAAGTGGGCTTCTGCATTTCTTTTAAGAAAGACAAATTCAGCTGTGTCTTAAAAATCACAAAAACACAAACAGGAAACTGAATGAGTTCCAGTTATTGTTCTCTTGTTAAGGTAATATTGTGTAAAATATACAGATGGTGAGCCACATGTCTGGTAAGCAGCTGACTGCAAGCTCTACCTGAGCTGAAAGCCTGACTAACAAACTAACAAACATCAGCTTGTAAGGTAACTGTTGTGTGTCCACTGACCAGCTGATGGCTGTAGCCATGGCGGCTGAAGCCCCGCCTCCAGCCATCAGTATAGTGTGCTTTGCCGCTATTAACTTTACTGGGTGAAATTGTAACGTTAAAGTAATCTGTGAAGTTAGTTTTTAGTTGGATGTTGGATATTCGTAATCAACGGATTCAGTGGGCTCGTCCTCCCGTTTGTTCCGATGCAGGCAGTCTGATTACGGGCAGCTGCTCTCTGCCTGCTCCCTCGTCCGCAGACACTGGTTCTCTTAAGGACCGTAAATAAAAGTCCGAACGAAACACGTTGTTTCATGGTGGTTTTGTTTTGTGTGTTTTGGAGGAAATGTTTGTGCCTCTGAACAGCTGATTTTATGTGTGATCAGCTGGTTTAGGATGTTGTTTAATACATCGCTCTGCCTTTGTGCAATTCAGAAAGCTGATTTGTCCTTTTGCTTTTCTTTCTGCCTTCAGGCATGGGTTATGATTTGTTAATAGTAAAATTAAATGTATGACACGTTCCTTAATATTATTGTAACCTCTGAATTTTATTAAAATTTCCCTGCACTATCTCTGTGAAAACCTTCTCATTTTTTCTCCTCCCACAGCCAATCAGTGACCAGCTGTCTGCTCACGTCACATGTAGTCCCTACTCAGCCCCGGTCGGACCTGCTCAGGAGCAGGGAGTGAAAAAGTAAGTACCGGTACGGAAAAAACATTAACGGAAACACTCTCAAAGTGAGCCGAGTGGAGTCGAGTAGGGAAAAATCGAGCCAGTGGAAAAGGGGCATATGTTACAGCAGTGAGAAAGAACCAGTTCATCTGGGTCAGAGTCAGAGCTGGCAGTAGTGGAAACCCATAGTCTTCTAACCACATGGTTTACCCAAACATGCCAGCAAAAAGAAAAAAGTTATCCCAATGGAGGACAGCATGGTCAAAACCTCCTCATCAGAGAAAACCTTAGCTGTCAGCACAAGATTTGGAAGATATCTTTAACTGTTTTGCAAACATTTTTATTCTACAATAAAAAGCGGCTCTTATAATTAATTAGAAAATTTAAACGTCCCCTAATTATTGGAAAGACCAAGATTAAAATCCATCCATTATATTCTAAAGCCTGAGAACCTCCATTCAGGCCTTCAGAGACAACACAATGTGCTATTTTCCACCATTCCCAGATTTATTTATGGAATGTAGCTTTGTCATATTTTTCCATAGCGCAGCTTTGCGCTCTATAAATAGTCGAGTAAGACTCAGAGAGTTGGGGATGGGAGTATGCGAGGTCAATATCTGTTGTGTGCCCCCCAACCAACCACTCCTCTCAGTTTCTCTCTCTCCCACTATTTTTTCCAACTATTTGAGCACTGACAAATATAGTGCAAAATTAGGGTGATGGGAACCAACAGGATGATCTGTCTCTCGTAAATCTACCTCCAAAGGAAAAAAAAGGATCAGAGTTTCTGACCCATTTTTCCACTGACATGGATAAAAACTTTACCCTGATGCTGGTAACATGCTGAGGATTTACAGCCTCCTTTCATAAACAGAGTCTGAGTTCACCCCACAGTGACATAATTCTGTGGTTTGAACTGTATTGTCTGGAGACATGGAAAGGAATCTGTGTTTGTCTGTGTGTTTGTGTACAACTTTGTTCTTAAGAATTACAGATCATACAGATAAATTAAATCCCAAGTGGATCATTAAACAACATTTAGATAAATAAGGAAATAAAGTATCCATTATTAGTTGTGCAGTGGGACTAATACAGATGCTCCTCTGCAGATGGGCTGCTGTTACAGCGATCTCTCTCTCTCTCTCTGTCCCTGCATCACAAAAAAAATATCAAGACAGTAAAACCCTGCAAGGTATCTCAATGAGGATCTGTGCAAATAAAACCCAACTAAAAAGTATTACAGTATATCTCATTTGCTCCTTTTCAAGATAGATTATAGCTCATGCACTTTATTGCAAAGACCTGAAACAGACCACAAAGGCTGATTTCACATTTGCCAAAAAACATCTTGATGATCCTCAAGACTTTTGGGAAAACTGTCTGTGGACTGACAAGACAAAAGGATTTTTTTTCTACCTTAATAAAAAAAACCTTAATTTAAAACTGCATTTCTCATGTTGCCTTTGACTAATTGTTAACTTTGATTATCTGAAACAATTAAGTGTGACAAACATGCAAAAAAATAAACAAATCAGGAAGGGGGGAAACACTTTTCACACCACTGTATACGAGTATGAAGGGAAGGAAAATACCCTCACTTTAATCTGCTAAATAAAATAAAGGGAATTGCAACAAACATAATAATCCCAAACAACCAAAGAGTCATAACAAAATACAAACAAAGTCAGAGTGAGTCAGCAAACATGTAAGGATCAGAGGCAGAAGCAAGATCCTGGGGTTTCTCCAAAGCTTTGTAGCTGTATGGGTAGGGGGTATTCATTCAGTGAAAAGTGATAAGCTGCGAATAAATAAATGTAGGTGGTTCTAAAAAAAAAGAGAGATCCCAGCATGCTGAATATCTTACTTGGTGATTCAATTAGCAGGATACATGCAGAATACAAACATGGACCATGTAGTAATGATGAAATGTAGTAAGAATGTTGGATTCACATGTCAACAGCCTTATTTTACAAAAGCAGGGCTGACTACTTTACACTCAAGTTTACCCCAAAGGTGCTCCACTAGGTTGGGGTCAGGGATCTGTGCAGCTCAGTCATGTTTCCCCACACCAAAGAGCCATCTCCAAACTGTCTTTCATAGTAGTGGAGCATGGAAAAGTCCTACACCATAATCCTCCCTCCACCAAATTTTACATTTGACACAATGCAGTCAGAGAATTACCATTCGACCAGCAACCTCCAAACCCAAACCCATCCACTGGATTGCCAGGCAGAGACGCTTATCTTGTCAGTCTGGAGAACACGTCTCCACGGCTCTGGACTCCATTGGCCGCGTGCTTTACACCACTGCATCCAGCAGTTTGCATTACACTTGATGGTGTTAGGGTTTCATGCTGCAGTTTAGCCATGGAAATCCATTCCATGAAGATCACTACTTGTTCTTGAGCTTATCTAAAGACCAAATGAAGTTTGGAACTTTGTCGCTACTAACTTTGTAAACATTGGGTGACCTCTGTAGACTGTGCACCTCAGCATCTGTTTTTCTTGATCTGTGATTTTACTGCAGTTGCTGTTATTTCCAGTCACTTGTAGTTTAACATCATACAACTAAGAGTTGACAAAGGTACACTTAGTAGTGAGGAGATTTTATAAACTGATTCATTGCACATAGAAGAACCAATTCATGCAGACTGTAGAAGCATTTGCAAGCATTGGTGCTGAATGAATGTGGCCATTGAAGGGATTGGAACACCTGAGTTAAATGATTTGAATGTTTGTCTTAATACTTTGGGTAATATAGTGTACAATGGCTCTCCAAAGTGTACACAATCCTGTTGAAAGGCCAGGTTTTGAGTCTTAAAAAACTGAGATACTAATGAGTTTCAGATGTTTTCACCTTTGGTCTGACATTTTACCTGTACAATTCAGCTAAAAAAAGACTCTGATAGATGGAAAACTATAAAAATTTTAAAAATCTGCAAAAGTCTAACTGCCTTGTTGTTTACACCCTTACAATTAATACTTTGTTTAAGCTTCTTTTCATTTAGTTTCAGCATCCAGTCTTCTTTAGGAACCTATTAACGTGTCTCATGTTCACTAGATAACTTTGTCCACTCATGCAAAAAGTTCTTTATCTGTCCTATTGAGAGGACATCTCTTGTCCAAAGCCCTCTTCAGGTGGGCCCACCGATTTTCAGTCAGATTTACTTCTTGACTCAGCCGGTTGAGTCAAGAACTTTCCTTCAGATAAAATCTTTTTTTTTTTTTTTCATTCTTTGTGTTTACTTGGACTCACAGTGATTGTGAAGAATAAAATCCCTCTTCATCTTCAGCTTCCTGCCAGACACAAGAAGATTTTGGATCAGTCCACTGGTACCTGTAACTGTTCGCAATATCATTCTCCTGAAAAATTCAATTTCATCCAAAAGGGTAACCTCAGAGCCTTCTGCTGCCACCCCCGGGTTTCACTATGGGTATTATGTTCCTTTGTGTTGTTTTTGTGTCAAACAACTCACCTGGTAGTTATATAAAATGTAGGGAAATAGTTAAACTTCAAAGCACAGGCCCTCATTATTCTACCAGTGCTTTACCTGATCTTACCAGTTGTCCCTTCGCACAACACATATCTCTAACAATGTGCATTGGAACCCATTTTTAAAAATAATTAAACAAATCTGTGTTGATAAATATGCTTAATATGATGTCTAGGTGGTTAAAAAGACACTGAAATCCCTGCTGGTGCTCACTGATTTCTGCAGATTTGACTTGGGAACGTGTCTGGACATCTGCAAGCAATGTGAGACGCAGTTTTTCTAAATCAATCGGCAGTAAAGCAGAGCATAAATCTTTGCAGAGCTATAACTGCTGCTGTTGGTGCAAAACGGTCTCCCCACAGACCCCGGCACACAACGGCAACAGAAATCCTGCATTCTGACGGCCTTACAAAAGACAGCAGAAAAGGAAGTTTTCCCCTTCTTTGCAGCTGATGAAAACAAACTGGATGAAACAGCCAGGGACACTTTACTCTGTCAAATGACCAATCCTTCTTGAAGTATCTTATAGTAGTTGTATCCCTTTTAAACGGAGTGGCAGGCTGATTACTCTCCGACATTAACAACTTATTTCAACAAGACTGAATAATAATTGTATTGAAAGACTTAATTCTTTTTATCTCAAAAGATTAAACCTCTGCAGAGATATCTCCTGGTATGTAAGATCCAGTGATTTTGGCTGTTTAGGTGTCGATGTCCTTTTCTCATCTTTCCTCTATGTGCAATCTTTTCTCTTAGTATTATGGTAAATCTGCAAGGCATTCACGGTCCTGTCTGTAAAAGCCTCCTCCACAACACTGCTTGCGCTAATGTAGCTGCATACATCGCCTTGCAAAGGTACACCTTGCAAGCCTTGAAGGAAAATAATACTTGTTTTCTGAAATTGTTTTATAAACAAAAAGCTGAGAAGTGTGGTGCGTCTTTGCATTCAGTCACCCTGAGTTGATCCTTTTTTTAAGGGGTGGCTGTGATTCACTGGAAAGAGCGATTGTCTTGAAAGCGATTGGTTGCAATAGATTTTACTTAAGGATATCAAAGTGAAAAGGGGGTTGAATGCAAACACACACCACACTTTTTAGATTTTTATTTAGAAGAAAAAAAATGGAAAAAAATTTAGTGATGTGGCAAAATGTTCAAAAAGTTCAAAGGGTGTCAATACTTTTGCAATTACACTTAGCTCATGAGTTGCTGTGTAGTCCTGTCAGAGCCAACTAATTTGATCCCATCTGGTTAAAGGAGATAATAAAGTATTCACTCAGCATCTTTTAAGCAGTAAAGATCATTGTATATTTTAGCACCCTTAAGAAGACTTTTTTATTACTAGATGCTGTCCACAGAGGTTGGTTGTTATGCAACATCCTTCACACTGTCCACACATTCAAAAGAAGTCCATTTTCTATTGATAATGCCAGTGCCAAGTTAAAGGCACTTGCTTGTCTATCCCTTAGAACTAGATTGCGCAAGTGCCACAATGGTGTCCCATTTAAATAGGGACACAACTGGGCCTTCTATTAATGGCACTAAGGCTTGCTCTGCTCTGGAAGGAAAATTTAGTCAAAATCTGTACCACAATCAGAGTTGGAAGGCTGGAAAAACTACCAACTAAAAGGAGACTTTTAGTGATTCCTATTCATCTCTGAACAAGCTATTATGTAACAGCTCTTCCTTCCCCATCTGAGGGGGATGGTGTGTAATTTACTGGTTGATCGACTAAACAACTGACAAAACAGGAATTTGATGCATTTTACCCAATCACATCTTTTATTTATCACAACCAGAAACACTGCTCCTCGGGTTATTGGACTGAGGCAGCAGATGGTTTTAAGTCTCCTAAACTGAAATACAACCAATCTAATGGCGGTGTAATAAGATTTCTCACCACAAGATCTCGCAAGTATCAAAAAGAAGTGATATTTCTCATCAAAGTGAAGTCAGTCGCAAGAAAAACTGTCTAGTTGGATTTAGTCTGTGACTTTCTCAGTTGAAGTAAGTGTAAGCTATTATTATGAGTCCAAAACATTAGGGTGTGAGCTTTAAGCCTGATAAGCTGTTGTATCTTATTTTGAAACGAGAAAGGAAGTAGTTGAGTTGCTCTGTTGTGTTGACAGCATAAAGACTCTTCCTCAGACTGACCGGCAACACTCAGTTACAAAAGCACTAAAGAAGCCTCGAGCGCTTTTAAACTGTTTGTCTGCCTGTTTGTCTAATTCTCAAAGGAAATAAGAACATGTTGACCGAAGGTACAAAGGATTTCTAAGCAAAGCGAGAATACTGAGACTGGATACCAACACTTAGGCTGGGATCAGCTTCAGAACGTCCAATCAGGGCGAACCTGTTTTAAGCAACCTGGACAGTATTTGATCAGCTCCAATTCTAAATTTCAAATAATTACACTGATCAAACCTAAAATGAATAATTCTACATTGAACTGAGATTTGGAAATCTTTATTCTATTTATGAAAACACATACACAAAAAAGCATTTTAATACTTTGTTCACCATAAGGGCAACCAACAGGACCACTGCAGACTTAAGAAAGCATAAAAATCGTAAAATATGGATAAGCAAAACCTGGGCTGAATTATTCTAAACTAATTACATGTGCTTTAAAACACAGTTTGTGATTTGTGAAACCTTTAATCACTACGTCAAAACAGAACAGCATAACCTAAAAATAGCCTCGTTCTTGTGAAACAATAATGTTTATCATCTCATGACCTTGATGTTTCTCTACACCCCTACAACCTAGTAGCTGATATTTTGGTTTCCTGTTAAGCGTTCCCTGGTTAAAGCTTTTAAAAAAAAAAGCTCTTTGGACAGACCGGGCCAAACACAACACCCACTTCACAGCAGATATAAAACCATGGTGGTGAGGGCTGTTGATTTGGACTTGTTTGGAAGGTTAAAGGACCTGAGGACCATAAAGTCTGCTATATTTCAAATATTCTACTGTTTACGTTCAGGTGCTCTGAAACCCATTCTTTTCTTTTGCAAATGACAGCAGTTTTGCCAGGCCTCATGCTTGCAATTTGTTGAACTCTGTGTGGCGCATACTTGTGTAGCTAATTGAGAAAGGATATCTATCAAACCCCCACCAGAAAGTGGCTTGCGAATGTAGAAACAGAGCTTCTTCACAAGCTCTCTTGATCTTACGGCCCTTTTCCACTAGTCCTACTCAGCGTGGTTAGGTACAGCTCTACTCTCTTTTTAGGCTTTTGCATTAGTAACATTAACCAAGTTCCAAGCAGGCCGACCTGTGCTGAAAACCATCGTCAGAAGACTGTCGATCACTGATTGGATAGTGGATATCGTCAACCGATAAATCTTTGTATGTTAGAATTATTGTTTATTTGACCCCTACAGCAAGCTAGCATTAGGTAGCTTTAGCTTTTCCTACAATACTGTTCTTTCCCTTATTGTTTATTTTACTCTCTGTCTCACTAGCAGGGGTTGGTATTATTGATTTCTGTACACTACTGGTTATTTTTGATATGTCCACCTCTTCTGTAAATATGCTATTAAACTCCATTGCGAAATACAGCGCTTCATGAATACCAGTTTTGCTACTAAAATCAAATACAATCATTAATCCTCAAAAACGCTTACTAAATAAAATCCAGTTCAACCAATGGCCTTATATTAAAATATCCTACGTTTTAAACATCTCACAGAGCTCTGTTCAATCTATCATCTGACAATGGGAGGAGTATGGCACAAATGCAAACCTGCCAAAACATGGACCTCCGCCTAAACTGACAAGCCAGGACAAAAGAGCATTAATAAGAGAAGTAGCCAAGTGGATAAAATATTGATGGCAGCATTATGCTGTGAGGATGCTTTTCTTTTTTTTTTGTTATTGCAGCGACAGAAGACAAAGTTTATGCAATGCAATCCTGGAGGAAAACTGGTTGTTAAAGGCTGCAAAAGACTTGAGACTAGAATAGAGGTTCACCTTCCAGCAGGACAGCAACCTTAAACAGCCAGAATTACATTGGAGTGGTTTAGATCAAAGCTTATGGTTTAGAATGGCCCAGTTAAAGTCCAGACGTAAATTCAGTTGAGAATCTGTGGCAAGACTTAACCATTTACATTCACAGTTGCTCACCATCCAGTCTGTCTTGAGCTATAAACAGTTTTTCAAAAAAGAATGGCCATTCAGTTTCTAGATGCAAACCTGGAGGAGACAAAAGGTGGTTTCACAAAGCATGGATTCAGAGGGACTGAACACAAACACACTCCACACTTTTCAAATTTTTATTTGAGAAAACCAATTAAAACCACGTGTTTCTTCCTTCCACTTCACAACTTTAAACTACTTGTCCTGGTCCAATCCATAAAATGACAGTAAAAAAAACATTGAGGTTTGTAGTTGTAACATCAACAAATGTGGAAAAGTTGAAGCGGTACTAACACTTGCAAGGTATTGTATACATGAACATCTCAGTTCTCAAAGACAAGTCTAAAAATGTCTTCTTCCAACCCCTAACTGTCATTACAGGGCTTTGGTCACTGCTGCTACTAGCCAGTGGTGTTTGACTAAACTCACACACACATACAGTACAGTCTCTCACACACACTGCTGAGGAGTCATTGTTGTTCATTCAGAGAAGCAGCTTGCTGTTGTAGCTGGCTGCGTTTGTTGTTGAAAGGTCCCCTGGGTGGAGATTCCTTTGGGCCACAGTCATAAGGCGAGGCATCAATGAGAAACCAGTGGGGATAAATGAATGGCCCTGCGGTCAGGTGCAGAACTGTTGTGTGAGTGTTGCAACTGCTGAATGGTGATCACATCACAGAACAATGAGAAGAACGAGGCTTTACTAAATAAGCAACATCCAGTAAAAGTGAAACTATGACCTGGAGTGTGAAGTGATGAAGTGTGTGAGCTTTTAGCTCAAAATACTCTGCATCACTTGCTACTGCTATCTGCCCCCTTTCAGCATCTGATTCACAAAGCAAATTGGACTATAGCAGGGGTGTCCAAAGTGGAACCTGGAAGCCATTTTCGGCTTCTGGACTGATTTTCTGTGGCTCCCAACTTCAGTTCAACAGTGATACCATTTTTTTTAATAAAAACCACCTCTTTGCACCTCTTGTCACAGGAGAACATGTTAGGTGCATCACACAGTATTTGACCCCACATTTCTCTCTTTTTTAATAACTATACTGTAATTTCATAGTAAATAGGACCACAGCTACCCAGTCACTTTTACTCTACAGCACTCAAATCTCTTTTTATCTGAGAATTGACAAAACTTTTATTAAACTGTTTTCATTTGAGCTCAAATTTGCAAACCGAAAGACTTTCTTTTAGTAATGCAGACGTTTAAAACCCTTTTAAAGTTTTGGATCTACAATGATTGGTACATCCCTTTACTACAAACAAATCAGACTACTTTACTTTTATTATTTATTTTATTATTTTTTTGGCCTGTGAGTAATTTTGGCTCGACAACTTTGGCCCACATGTCAGAAAGTTTGGACACCCCTGGACTATAAGGATTCTGGTCCAAAAACCACGCTTTGAAATCCATACTAGGTGTGTAAATAAACAGATAAACAGTTTAAATCAATTTTCCATCCAAGTGGCCAAATATATTGAGACAATAGTTTCAATGAATGGCCCCTGAAATATCTATTTAATCATTAATTAATAACTTTTATTTATACAGGTGAGTCCCACTGACACAAGTGATACCCTTCTCAATAATATATAGAAAAACTCAGTGGCATTAGTTCCACTGGTATTTAGATGATTTATCCATGTCTTTTTCGGGTGGAAGGCCCCCTTCCCATCACCCTAATCTTTAGCTCCCTCCACAGGTTCTCTATCAGATTCAAGTTGGTTCTCTGGCTGGAAACATTTTCTGTAAAATTAAATAGATTACTTTAAACCTAAATCTGCCAGGAGCATGAACAATTTTGGGCATAATTCTAAAAGTAATTCACCAACATAGACCCTAAATAACTTATTGTTTTGGAGTCGTTTATTGAATGAAATAAGTCATTTTGAATTGTTTTTAAAACACATCACTTGAAGAGGAATTTTTGTTTTAATGTCTGTGACATTGCTGCAAACTGGTCATCTTCTTGGTTTATTATTTCTAAACTGCCGTTGTCACCAATTTGGAGGAGATGGTAAATATTTCAAGCTAGCTGTATGTAGCTAAAAGCACGGGTTTATTTTTAAAATAGGACACAACAGCATCCCTAAACATTTATAAAGGCAGTTTTCCAAAGTCTTCAGTTCAGTTCAGTTCGGATCAATGCCACGGAAAAGAGGCAATATTTGCCGTCGGGGCCTTTATGTTCCTTTGTTCTACCTTTGGCTCCAAAGAATAGGATATCTATCTGTTAGGATCTGCCGTTTTGGACTTTGTTGTGGTTTTGTGTTTGTTTACTTTTCAGCTTGGTGTTTCTATTCCTTTGGGTTTAGTAGTTAAGTTTATTTATTTCTTCTGTTCCCTCGAGTTTCTCAGTTTACTTTAGTTAAGGTTATTCTAGATTATTATGCTTCATTTGGTTATTTATCTTTGCCTATAGTTTTTGCTTAGATCTGTTTCTCTGAGTTTGTTATTTAGTCCCCTTCCCATAGTTTAGTTTTGTAGTCAGTTCTCCTGTTCCTCTGCCTCCCTGCTCCTCTTTTTGAGTTTGTATTGTTTATCTTTTGATCCAGTTTTTCCTTTGGTTATTTCATAGTCCAGTTTCTCTTGTGTCCCTTTGTCTTCCAGTCCGGTCACCATAGCAACCATTCATATTCCCTCAGTTCCCTGCAGCCTGGTCCACACCTGATTCATGTTTCCTCTGATAACCTGCCTCCTTGTCTCATTGGTCCATACTCCACTTCCCTCAGTTTATAAGCTCTCTGGTTTTCATCGTTTCTCGCTGGTTCCTCGCGTTCACAACCCTGTTTTAAGTTCAGCTGGTGCTACGTTTTCCCCTTTGAGAATTTATGTACGTTTTGGTTCTACTCATGCAAGTTTTTGGGAAACTATTTGTACTGCTTTTGAAAACCTTTTTGATTAAAAGAAGAAGTTGCTCTCATCATGCTGCTGCCCGGTGCTTGTCTGCATTTTGGTCCGATTCAACCACAGATCGTGACACTATCGTAGCCTAATAATGACACTTGAAGAGCTCGCAAAACTTCGGAGTTAATTTTATATAAATCCAAATTACATTGCCACAGCATTTTAGCAGGAAGAATACATTTTTATCTCAATTTCTTTTTTCAAATTCTAAATACCTATTTCTCAGTAATGACAATAAGAAGCCTGTCTCATGAACAAAGTACCCTCCTATAGAGATATAGAGATCAGGTTTTGAAAGCTAAAATTAAGGGGGAAAAAAAGCTCAAATAAGGGCTAATTGATGTCCCTCAATTTGAAATCAAACATGAAAAGAGTTCTGACCCTCAAAAAATTGCTTAATTTTAAAATATTATCATAAACATTCCAGAAATAATCTTTGATAAACAGTCTGCATTTTTTCAGTGGTTTCCTCAAGTTTAAAAAAAAAACAAAAAAAACAACACTAATCATCTTCAGATGAATCAAACACAATTTTATTTGACCAAAACGCTGACCAAAATCTGGAGTCCACTGACAACATGAATGTGACTGCTTGTTGACATACATAGGAAGGCCAAACAACACAAACTCTATTAACCAACATTTCACTCCTATATGATTGTTGCTACCTCATAGAGTGGATAATAGCTAGGACTGACTTTAAAAACCATCAGCTCAAAGTAAAGCACACAGCAGTGTCAGAGTCCCTGATTCTGAACGTGCTTCTTTGTCCAACTGCAGTTCAAACTTTATAAAAATAGATCTGGATCCAACATGGACATGCCAAAAACAGTTCAGGCAGGTGATCTGAACCAAGCAAGAATCCTTCAGTACTGCAAGCATTATACATATAAATGTCAACTGAACATGAAAGCTTTCTGTAGACAGCTTTTACCCTGGAGGGGTTATGCTGCTCTGACATTAGTAGATGCAGTTCCAACAGATTCAAGTTGAGCAACATACTCTACATTTTTGTCTATCGAAGCAGCTGATTTAGTCCTCTTTTTTAAGTTTTTTTCAGAACGAAATGTTCATTTTCTGCAATGTTTCTAGGAGTTGGAAGTAAACATTCTAGTCTTTCCCTATGGGAAAATATATCTGCCCCCTCCTTGTTAAATCCTGAATTAAATGCAATTAACCCAGATTTGTGGTTCATTTTCGATCCCCACACCCAGACCTCATAACTACATGACCTGTGGAGTCGAGAAATGATTTAAAAAGAACCTGTCTGACAACATGAAGTAGGCTTAAACATCTCCAAAAGCAACACATCACGTCCTGTTTTGAAGATATTCAAGAACAGATTCATTAACATCTATCAGTCTGGAAAGGCTTAGAAATATATTTCTAATGCTTTTTGACTCTCTTAAATCACACCGAGAGCCTTTATCCAACAATGGAGAAAACATGGAGCAATGGTGAACCTTCACACAAGTGTCTGCCCAACCAAAATTATTTAAGAGCACATTAACAAATCATCAGCATCATCAGAACGCAGAACAACATCTATGGCACAACAAGAAACAGACAGGGCACCAATGGCATCCATCATACCTACATTCAAACATGGTCCTGGTAGTGTGATGGTCTGGAGCTGCTTTGCTGGACCACTCGCTGTTAATGATGGAACCACAAATTCTGCTTTCTTCCTGAAAATCTTGAAGGACAATGTCCAGTCATTAGCTTGTGACCTTAAGCCAAAGGGAACTTGGGTTCTGCAGCAGAACAATGATCCAAAGCAAACAAGCAAGTTCACCTAAGAACTGCTAAAGAAACAAAGGTTTTTGAGTGTCCTTGTTAAAGTTAAATTACAATACAGAATGGACCAAAATTGTTTCACAACTAAAGAAACACTGCCAGATATCACAAACACTTGATGTGAAATGATATGCAAGTCTCAAAATGAACTCATATTAAAATGTAAAAGCTCTTCCAGTAATTATTTTCTAAATAGGCAATAATGATAACCAGACGTTTACACAGCTGATAGTCCTTAAGCTGATAAAACATATCATTTTATAACTCTCATGTAGTTAATCTAAGATGACCTCAAATGTTCCTGCTTCTGTTCCAGTGAGAATAGGTACTTTATCTTCTGTGTTGGTGAACAAAGATGTAAAATGATTTCCTCCTCTGAGTTTCAGTTATTGGCCCGGCATATTTGATTTAGACTTTCTAGAGATATTCTTTGGGAATAAAACATGTAATTGTCAAATCAATTGTCATCTAGCAAATAGCTCCGTTTATGAGAGATCTGACAACCATTAAATGCACTCAACTCCGTAATATGTTCTGGAGTCTTTTTCACACGCTTCAACAATTAAACACAGGGGAAACACTCATTTCTGGCACGGCCTGCTTGGAGCTTTAACAAACGTCTGCAAAAACAATTAGCTGGGCAAAATCCTTAAAGCTAGAACGAGCTAAGTACTCAATAAAATAAATCTTCTCTGATTTATGCAACAGGCTTTGAGAATGCAGCAGAAAGCATGCAACTTAAAGAGTGGTTCTGTCTTCTTATGCTGTTTTTATTACATTTCTTATCACCAGTTCACTTTATAGTGGCTTACAATTGAAATGTTTCTGACATCTTTTATGGTTTAGGTGAATTTTTACTACAGAGTTTAAAACTTGAGAGTATTTTGAATGCCAAAGCAAAGCTCAGTGATATTTACAGGTTTAAAATCCTAGTTTTAATGGTGACTTCGGTTATTTCCACAAGCTATGGCTGGCTGGGGCCTTTAAATCAAATGACTTAAAGACATGTTAGTAACAGGCTAAAATAAATTCGGCCATATAGTGATAATGATTGTTACAAATGATCATTAAATTTACAGACCTGGATTGTTCCGGTTTTATACTGTAACTCTGACACAGATGAAAAATGAAAAACGTTTTGGGGAGAAAATGTCAATACAACAACCTTCACACTTAATAGCACCCCTAGCATAAAAACATTTATCTGTTACTGTAGTATTTGAAAAAAATCTAACCTTTAATTTGAGTGTGATGATTAAGAGGAGGGAAAAAACCCATGTGAGAAAATAACTGTTTCAAAATCAATGGTGTCACACTTACTGGCACGCCTAACAACTAATATTAAATAAAAACAATCAAAACAAGAGCTTAAAGAGTTTCTTTTTTGAGTTTCTTCTTTTATTAGAATTCAATATCTTGGGGCACGGCGCGTGGCGTAGCCGTAGAGCGAGTGACTCATATATGGAGGCCTCAGTCCTTGACACAGCCGTCGCAGGTTCAAGTCCGAACCCTGGAGACGGATGCTGCATGTCTTCCCCCTCTCTCCACCCCACTTCCTCTCTGCCTACTTTGGAAAAATAACAAAATTAAAGCCTACCAGTGCTGCAAAAAAATCTTAAAACAAGATCAATATCATAGTGTTTCCCCGGAGTATAAATAAGATCTGACACAGGTGGCCTAAACAGATGGAACTGTAACACATAAGTCTGGATGAGGAACCAAGTTTGTTTTGCCACTACACACAGTCAGGAGGGTATTAAAGGAGGTACTCTGAGACACTATCAGCTTGCAGTGTTTGGGAGGCATTCCAGCAAAAGCTTTTTCTGTCCTGCCATCGCATACGTTAACATGCAAAAGTAGTTAAGTTCGGACTTTAACTGGAACTGTGTGATTAGGTCAGGCGAGTGTTTGTTGCGTTTCAGCTGGGTTTAGAGTGAAACTAAAAACAAATATGTGAAACAGCACTTCCTATTCATTGTTAAGTGTGGGAGAGGATCTGTAATGCTGTGGGCTCGGGGAGCCTTGTTAGAGTGCATATCATCAAAAACTGTTTGAAGTGCAGAGACATTTTAAATACAAATATTTTGGATTCTTCTAGAAAGGCACTTTTTGACATTGATGTGAACATGTTTGGTCGTACTGGTTAGATAGTCACTGAAAAATCCTTCTCACTGTAGACTAAGGGTTTATAGAAATACTTAAAGCTGATGATGATTCATATGATGCTATTATTAGCTGATCCCCTATGCTGTTTACTATTATATGTCTTATGCGTAGATTAGGGGTGTATACCCATTTTATTACACACTGCTTCTGTGATTTAGTTCACTTTTTATACTAAAATAAATACACAGTGTAACATCTCATCTTCTTCATTATCTAATATTTCACATACCTGTGAATAACAAAAACTACAGAGAATCTTTTACATTCTTACAAAATCTAAAAAGGTAGTCATTAGTGTACCACTGTGTAGGTTTAGTGAGGGTACAAACACTAAATTATACCTTAGACCAGGAGTGGGGAACCTTTTCTCTCCCAGGGGCCATTTCAATTTTCAAAAAGTCATCTCAGGGCCACACTCAAATTGTAAAGCCTATTACTGCAATAATTATAGATTCATAAAACCATAGTTTTAGTTGCTGCACATTTATTTTTGCAAACATTTGTATATTTCAGTTTTTTTGTTTTCTTTTACATTTGGTTTCTTTCAAAATACAAAATAGCATTATAAAATAGCACCCAAATAAAATTGAGGCATGTATGGTTGATTGTACAAATTACAAATATTTCTCAGTTTAAATATTTTTTCCTAATATAACCAGATAAGGTGCTTTGAAAGCCATAAAATAAGCATAATGGTTGTTTGACAATTGCTACATTAAACACACTCACATAATGTGTTGGTTGAAACTGCTTCTCCATAGCATCCAAACTCCAACGAAGCGCTGTAACTTTGTCAGTTCGCAACTGCCCTCTCAGCTCCTCCAGTTTAAAATGCTTAGTCCTGTAATGGCGATCCAGATTGGACTTTTTCATCACTGCCAGCGCCTCCCCACAAACTAAACACACGGGTTTGTTTTTCACTTCGACGAAAAAATATTTGTTCGTCCATTTCTCTTGAAAAACGTGACATTCAGCATCTACTTTTCTTTTTTTTGCAGCCGCCATCCAATCCAATCCATTCCAACTTTATTTATAAAGCACTTTTGCACCACAGCAGACCAAAGTGCCGTACAGAAACTAGATTCCAACACAGTTCATAACTCAAACAAAAACACAGCTAATTCAAACAAAACACAACGCCTTACAGAGTGTCAAAAAGCCAAAGAAAACAAATAGGTTTTAAGATGCGTTTTAAAAACAGACAGTGAAGGGGACTGTCTGAGTTGGAGCGGCAGCTCGTTCCAAAGTTTAGGAGCTGCTGCAGCAAAAGATCAATCTCCCTTAATCGATCGCCATGATTGAAACCTGTCCATCAACTCTATCTCATCTCATGTTGTGTTCAGTGACCCTGATCCTGGCTCGGATACCTGCATTACTGACGCTTATATATCAGAAATACCATTTCTTATGGTTTTTTTTCTTCCCCAAAACTTAATTGTTTTATTAGTTCACTTGGAATTGCTTGGCGGGCCGGACAAAAGGATTCCAAGGGCCGTATACGGCCCAGAGGCCGTAGGTTCCCCACTACTGCCTTAGACTAATCTGTATGGTTTTTAGTTAATATGATTTAATTATGGGTAGCATATCACCACTTCTTCTGTATTCTAGTTTCCTATGTTGCCGTCTTATTTTGACCAGAATCCTAATATGTATAGATGTCTTGATTTTTGCAGTAATTCAGTGTTAAGTCGTCATGTAGATTAATCACAGTTGAGTGGTGGAAGAAGGTTTTGGTTTTAAAATACATTTGTCTAAAACTGGGCCCCATTCAGGTTTACTGTCCCAGAAAACTCTGCAGATCGTTCAAGCTGGTATCCAGGCTCGATGCAGCACAATCGGGGAAGCGCCACTTGCTGCAAGTCCCTTCCCCCTTCTCCCAAATTTTCTCTTTCCCTCCTCGCCCCATATTGTCCTCTTACCCATTTCCCTCAGTGTTATAAATTACAAACGACACAAACCTCCAGGCCTAATGCCCTGCTATGGACGCCTTCCAAGCTGCACTTTCTGGAGAACCAAGAGGCCGGCTTCATTGATAACACTGGGCACACTGTCCGTCCCTTTATTTACTGGCAGGAGGAAAAGGCCCAGGACGGGCCTTCCAACAGACCCGAAAGACACCAGCGCTTTTTGCAATCAGCTGATGAAACCTACTTTTCACAGACTTCGGCAGTGGCAGGCCTTAATTTCAGCTGGACATGTGAAACACCTCAAAGATGTTTAAAGACTCCTAATTCCAACTTCAAGGTTTTTTGTAAAGCAAATTAATGCATTACAAAAGCCTTCAGGAGGGAAGTTAGTCATTTTGGTGAACATTTGGAAAATTCTCACACTATTGTTTCTGTTTCTTAGAAATTGGCACCAGCCCCCCATTAGCATTTAGTAGCTGGAGCCAATGAGGCATTAAGTGTCATTCTCCAAAGGGCATGTGACTATTTAAAGCCCTTGTGAGGTGATATTAGGAAGAAAATTAACCTATGAAAGAGTATTTAGACATTACAGTAGGTGCCAAATTTAGTCACCCTCTTTCTTTTTGCAGATATTTCAGTTCTTTCTTGCTTCATTTTCACTGTGAAAGAGTCACACAAGTCAGACTTTCACAGTTCGATGTGTCAGTTTCCTCTAAACATGCATCTCAAGGTACATAAATACAATCAGCTCCAAAGAATGACGCATCACTGTCGTTTCAATCCCCTGCTTAGACTCTTTTTACATATCTTAGATCTCAGATTTAACACGTGATGTGCAAGTGTGAATGCTTCTTTTTTTCTTCCTGCGGCATCCATATGAGACAACAAAGCATTGCAAGCTCTCTCTAAGCAACTTTGTTATGAAGGTGCAGATGCATTTTTAGGTCATTCAGTTCTCTTGGTATGCCTCTGCACTCTCTGGAGCCTCCTGACGAACAGCGAGTGAGGGAACTGCTAGTAGAGCCCCACTATGGGTTGCAGGCCCCAGCCACTGCTCCAGCTGACCCTCCAGACCCAGATTCAAAATCAGAGCTTTAACCCCATCTGCAAACTGAACCACAAGCTCTGAAAATTGTTCCTGTTGGTTTTCTTCAGTGTTGCCTGGGTTTTGTTTGCGCACGGATATTTTGCTCTGACAGACAGCTGTTCCCGTCTGCTGATGTCAGCTGTGTATGTTTAAGATCTGTGTCTATTTTAGCCTGTTCTTTTTGAGGAAATTGTTAATCATCCATCAGCACTCACTTTAAGTTCAGAGAAAGAGTTTTACGACTATTCCACATTACAGGGTTAAGTCCTTGACTGCCTGAGAAAAATGATTTTACAAAGGCACTGAGGGGTGTTTACAGCGCTGTCCACAACTACTGACTGCCCTAATATTGGCCTGTAAAAAGGCTTAAAATAAAATCCTATTTTATTCTGTAGCGTAATCTCATGTGAAAGATTTTTGGAAAATTTTACTACATTTTTAACCATAATCTTAACCAATACTACCCATCTGGAGTTGCTGTCATAGGAAAAAAACAGAACAGCTTCTGCCAGAAAACTGCATCACAACAAATCAGAAGACTTCTTCAGTATTGTTCTATGGACATATGCTTGCATTAGAGGTGGTGGAAATGTTTGTTTACTCATGGCATCATGTTTGATGAGAAGCGAAGCAAAACCAGCAAATGAGCACCTCATCCCAGCTGTTAAGCACGGCGGTGAAAGGGTGACTATTTGGGTTTTCCTTTTTTCTTGGGAAAATTTTAGACCCCCACAGTTTTTTTTGATTTAATCATGGAAACAGTAGTAAAAAACCAAAAGTATTTCGGAGTCAAAAATTTTTAGTTTTTAATATTTTAAAGTTTGCTCCCTAAATGCTCTGAGCTTTAGA
Source organism: Crenichthys baileyi (assembly GCA_036173005.1). Taxonomy (NCBI): domain Eukaryota; kingdom Metazoa; phylum Chordata; class Actinopteri; order Cyprinodontiformes; family Goodeidae; genus Crenichthys; species Crenichthys baileyi. The sequence continues at coordinate 59,155 of JAHHUM010000107.1, read as the reverse complement.
GAGCTCTTCCTACAGCTGACACACTGGGGGTGTGCCACAAGAAATATCAGCATGTTGTGCCTGGTAAAAAACGAATAAACGGTCCCAGAGTAACAGGCAAGATGAGAACATTACCCTACGCAAGGACTTGCTAATCAAACTGATGTTGGCATCCCACATGTTACTTTTCAATTCATAATTCAAAGTCAAAAATATTTCTATTGTTTCAAACCAGAAAACTGAAATTTTTTTTACACTGCCTTTCAGGTTTTTTTTTAAAAAAAAAGCCTACGATTTTTAGGGATTAGATTCCGTTTTCCCTTTTCCTTTTCCCCAAAAATTTATGCTTATGGTGGCATGTGATTTGTAACTTTTAGAAAGAAAAAATTGGGATTTTTATCTTTTGTCATGAGCTGAATGACCCAACAAATACTTGAACCGCTCTTTATACATGAGCAACCTATAACAGCATGGGAGAAATGCCCTCTACAAATATGTGAGAGAAATAAAATCATCTAAAAGAAGGTTAAATCAAGGTATAGCTGCGGAAAACTGCTCCACAGGATACTGGATAGATTATTAGTAAGGGTGCATCAATCGATCGGCAGGATTTCCTAAACTTTGGTTGATCGTCTGTTCCTTACATGTGAAACCGATCTTATCCATCGATCTTATCTACCCCTGCAAAGGTCTGAAAATTACCCCCTGTCCCCTTTTGCTCTGCCGTCGGAGAGGGATGTCTGACAGACCCGTCCACCAGGTCACGTCCTCACGTGTGCGGTTTACCATAGTCTCCCCATTGTTGACCACATAAGATTGAAACACTGAAGGTGTGTTGTGACCTGACAGTGTCAGTTACAGAAAACCGGTATCGGCCAAAATCAGAATCAGCAGGTCAGGCTTTTTAAAGATCGATAATCGTGATCTGCTAATAATAATAATCCCATATTAAACAGGTTTCTAGGATTTCCTTCTTTCACCTCCGGAACATTGCCAAAATTAGAAATATCCTGTCCAGAAGTGATGCTGAAAAACTAGTCCATGCATTTGTTACTTCAAGGCTGGACTATTGTAATTCTTTACTATCAGGATGTCCACAAAAAGCAGTTAAAAGCCTTCAGCTGATTCAAAATGCTGCAGCAAGAGTTCTGATGAAAAATTAAAAAAAGAGATCATATTTCTCCATTTTAGCTTCCCTTCTTTGGCGGTCCCTGTTAAAAACCAGAATAGAATTTAAAAATTTTTCCTCCTCAAATATAAAGCCCTTAATGATTTAGCTCCATCATACATCAGAGAATCTGATTGTTCCATATTTTCCTAAACCCCCAAATTTCGTTCTCAGACTGCAGGTTTACGTGTTTTCCTAGAGTCTCTAGAAGTGAAAAGGGGGACAGATCCTTTTAGTTATCAGGCCCCCCTCCTGTGGAACCAGCTCCCAGTTTAAGTTCCGTGAGGGACACCCTGTCTACTTTTAAAAACTAGGCTTAAAACTTTCCTTTTTGGGGGGGAAAAAGGCTTTTAATTTTAGAGTGGCTTAGGTTATCCCGAGCCTATCCCCGGTTAATTTTTGCTGCTATAGGCTTAGGTTTTGGGGGAGGGGCATAATGACCACTTTCACCCTCTTCGGCTAAAATTCTCACACTACTCTCCAATTTTGCATTATTTGCTGTTATTTCAGCTTTTTAACTTTGTTCTCTCTTTTTTTCTTCTTCCTAAAAGCTAAACCTGGCCTGGCTTTTGTGTCTACCTGTGACACCTTTCTGGAGAGGGAATCCCCAAAGCTTCTGCTGGCAACAACTTAATGCTCACCCCTCCCGATGATCCACATGGCCCTGTCTTTCAGTTTTTAACACTTTCTCTCTCCTAGACATGACTACTGACTGAGCTTTTACTGTAACAAACTCTTTGCTCTTTTCAGACTCAACCTTGAAAACTGGCTCAGAGTTTATATGTTCTTTCTATCTAGGTGAAACGACTAAAGGAGCTACATTCATTAACATTTACTTTTCCTCCATAGAAAGTACTCCTGGATCAGTGCTTCTTTGTTCTCTTGTGTCTCTGCTCTGTTCTCTCTAAACACCCGTCGGTCGTGGCAGATGGCCGCTCCGACTGAGCCTGGTTCTGCTGGGGGTTTCTTCCTGTTAAAGGGGGGTTTTTTCCCCTCCACTGTCGCTACATGCATGCTCAGTATGAGGGATTGCTGCAAAGTCAACGCCATGACTGTCCACTGTCTCTACATGCTCATCCGGGGGGGATAATGCTTAAGTCACTGACTGGATGCAATCTGCTGGGTTTTCCTTAGATAGACAAACTTTTTTTTCCCAATTTGAATAATAACTAACTCTGACTGCACTGTTCATTGGTTAGGATTAATTGGAATGTATGTACATGACTTTTGTGAAGTGGGGCCCTTGAGACAACATGTGTTGTGAAATTTGGGGCCCATAAAAAAAAAACTGAACTGATTAATTTAAAAACTGCGTCTTTTTGAAAAAATTATTGCTCCTTCTGCTTGTTGCATTTTTTCAGGTTGCAACCACAGCACCACTGTTTGCTCGCTAGTGCCCTGAAGTTAATTGGGCTGGATTTAATTTCATGAGGGTATCAGAGAAAAGGAGGCTGTATGCAAATACACACCAAACTTTTATGATTTTAATTGTGAAAGAAAAATAAATTAAAGCCATATATCCTTCACAAAAGGGCTGGGCGATATATCGAGATTTTAAAACTATCGAGAATTTTTTAAAAGATTTTTTAGATGAGAGTATATCGTTTATATCGAAACGGTCTACATTGCATATTAATTATTCTTTTAGATCCGCCAGTTCTTCTGTCTTCTTCCTCATATGTCTGTGTAGAACTTCCCACGGCCCCTCCTCCCTCCCTGCAGACAAATCACCTCTCCCCACTGCATCATCTAGCGGCTAGCTAGGCTAGAGAGTTTAGCATGCTAAAGCAGCCACGAGATGGAAGGTGAGGATGAAAGCACAGGAGAGGATATCGGAGAGCACCTGGTGAGCAAACAGAGAAACAACCGTTCACTCATTTGGAGATGGTTCGGATTCAAAATCTCAGATGAAAAACAGAAATTTGTATTTTGTAGAGAATTCCGAAAGCAAGACCCGACAAAAAGTTCGAGAACTACAAATCTTTTCCACCATTTAAAACAGCTCCATAAAAAAGAATACAAAGAGTGTGTTAAACTGCGTGCTGCAGCTCAGACTGTGAAGCCTTCCCAGCCTCCTGCACTGAAACAAACCACGTTACAAAACTCATACTAAAGCTGTGGCATATCATATCGCTATAGACATGGTCCCGCTCTCAGTTGTGGAACAAGACGGCTTTTAACAACTGCTAAAAGTCCTTGACTGAAGATACCAGTTACCGAGTCGGAATTTTTTTGCCAGAGAAGTGCCTCCACAAATGTATACTGAAGTTAGAGAGAGTCTTGTCAACCGACTCGCTAAATCGTCACACTTCGTACTGACCACTGACAAAGCTTTGAGTCAGAAGTATACTAAAATATATAAAAAATTATTTTGAGATATATGTCGTATTTCACAATTCAGCTTAAAAATATCGAGATATTATTTTTGGTTCATATCGTCCAGCCCTACTTCACAGTTATACACCACTTTGAATTAGTCTATCACATAAAACTAATAAAAACATTAAAGTCTGTTGTTTTAATGGAACAAAACGTAAAAAAAAGGTCAGAGGTTATGAATATTTTTACCATGTTTAATCTTTGCTTGTACTCTCTGACCAAAAGGAGTTTTTTTTAATGTAGCATTAATACTTGCTGTATAATACCATAAAAAGTTGCTTGTTTTTAATTATTGTTTCTTCTTTCTTCACAGCCTGCTGGTGCTTTGCTGAACTCTTGCATTACAGCAGATGTGTGTTTTATGCACACAGCCAACCTTTCATTCGGGCCTGTTGCTGCCGTGGATCTACTGCCTGCTCAGTCTTTTCACACACTGATACAACAAGCCTTTAGGATTGCCAGAATCCATTTCCATATGGTTGAATTGAGGAGGGTGTAAATATTGTACATGTAGCTGAAAAGAAAATCTGCAACACATACAACACATGCAACACTATTCAAACGACTGCTGTCTCACCAGCAGTTCTTCAATTTGCCATCCATCAACTTCTGCTTATTTGCCTCAACAAATGTTGAGGCGCAGCTGAGGCTCAGCATTTCTGTCTTTAACAATTAATGTCAAACGGGCTTGTTGTTCATGAGTGATCTGATGAGCTGCAGGGTTTTTACGAAGCTTCTTTCAGACACTAACTCACTGACAATAGCTGGACAAGAGATGTACGGATAAATCGGTGAACGTTCAGCTTTATTGGTCCTGACCATGCTGTCAGAAACTCAGAAATCCAAACTTTTCCGATCAGTGAACACACCATATCAAGCATAACCAGGTCACTCTGATATCAGCACTCTTCGGTGTGGACAGCGTTACATTTTAAGTATTAGTGAGGTGTTTATAACTGAGGGCAGCAAACTTTATTTTGTGACACATGTCTGCAGTTCATTCACGCTGCAAGAGAGCAAGACCTTAGCAGATAACAGGAAGGCTGAACAGAGTACATCAAATTTGGTCTGTTTTATCGTTTTGGGGTTTCAACTGTTGATGCTGCTGCCCATAGCTGCGGCCGTAAGGGATGCTGTCAAGCTGAGTCCTATCAGCTGTGGTTGGCTTGTGGGACTCCTGAGGCGGCTGACGGGTACCGTGAGGCCAAGCGTGCTGCGGCCCGGTCTGTGGCAGAGGCAAAAACTCGGGCCTGGGAGGAGTTCGGTGAGTCCATGGAGAAGGACTACCGGTCGGCCTCGACGCGATTCTGGCAAACCGTCCGGCGCCTCAGGAGGGGGAAACAGTGCTTCGCCAACACTGTTTATAGTGGGGGTGGGAGCTGCTGACCTCGACTGGGGACATTATCGGGCGGTGGAAGGAGTACTTCGAGGATCTCCTCAATCCTGCCATCACGCATGTCCCTGGTGGAAACAGAGGCTGGGGACTCGGGGTTGGACTCTTTCATCACCCAGGCTGAAGTCACCGAGGTGGTTAAAAAAATCTCCGCGGTGGCAAGGCTTCGGGGGTGGATGAGATCCGCCCTGAGTACCTCAAATTTCTGGATGTTGTGGGGCTGTCATGGTTTGACACGCCTCTTCAAAATTGCCATGGCGGTCGGGGCCCAGTGCCTCTGGGACTGGCAGACCCGGGGTGGTGGTCCCCTTTTCATAAAAAAGGGGGACCGGAGGGTGTTTTTCCAACATTACAGGGGATCCACACTCCTCAGCCTCCCTGGGGGGGCCTACGCCAGGGTATTGGAGAGGAGAGTCCGCCCAATATTGGGAACCTCGGCTTCAGGAGGGGGAAAGTTGTTTTTTTCGGTCCCGGCCGTGGAACACTGGACCAGCTCCTATACCTCTAAAAGGGTACTCGGGGGCTCATGGGAGTTTGCCCAACCGGTTCACAGTGTTTTTGTGGACCTGGAGAAGGCATTCGACTGTGTCCCTCGTGATAGGGCCTTGTGGGGGGTGATCCAGGAGTAAGGAATCGGGGGCCCTTTATTAGGGCCCATCCGGTCCCCCCTGTACAAGCGGACCCAGGAGTTTGGTCCCCCCATTGCCGGGGCACTAAGGTCGGAACCCTTTTTTCCCGGTGCATTTTTGGACCCCGGGCAGGGCTGCCCTTTGTCAACCTGTCCTGTTCATAAATTTTTTATGGACAGGATTTCTAGACGCAGCCAAGGGCCGGGGGGGTTTCGGGTTTTGGGGGGACCAGTGGATTTCGCTTTTCTTTTTGGCAGATGACGTGGTCCTGCTGGCCCCCCTAGCCAAGACCTACAGCATGCGCTGGGGCGGTTCGCAGCCCAGTATTGAAAGCGGCTGGGATGAAAAGTTTTCAGCTCCCTCCAAGTCAGAGCCATGGTACCCCAAACCCGGAAAAGGGGGGCTTTTTTCCTCAAACAGGTTGGAGGAGAGGTCCTGGCCTCAAGTGGAGGGGGAAAAATTTATCCAGGGTCTTGTTCACAAGTGAGGGAAGAATGGAGCGGGAGATCGACAGACGGATCGGTGCGGCTGCCGCAGTAATGGGGGCGCTGTACTGGTCCGTTGTGGTGAAGAGAGAGCTGAGCCAAGAAGCGAAGCTCTCGAAAATCGGAATCGGTCGGACAATTTTTTAAAGGTCAGTAATCGGGTGATCGTCCAGAAAACTGCAATCGGTGCACCTGTAGTTTCAACCTTTGTCTGTCAAGGAACATGATGGATTTGGAAATGCTGGGAGCATTTTTGGAGATCTCAGAGTTAAGGGTAATATCTCAATTCTCTAGATTATACACACAGAGCCTGGGCTAATCGCTAATATAAGAGGCTAAATGCAGTTAAAAATGTCAACTTCATAATGGTTTTGACTTTGTTTTAAAATATTGGTAAAACTCTGTTTTACTACATTACAGCAGGCTAGAAAAAAATATTTTCAACAATGTTCGTATATATACTTTTGCTTCTTGAAGAGACATCGCAGTCAGGTAAAACCGTTACCAGCAGGTCAAAGCTTTACAAAAATCAGAGATCAGAAATCAGAGCATCTCCGTTTGGACTTTTTTAAAATAAAAAAAATCTAAATAATGGGGTTAATTATAATGTTGTCCAAATGCCACAATTACTTTGCTTCAGACAGATGTGATCACTCGTGATGCATGTGTGGAGGTAAATTTTTTAACCCATCTGTAACATGACACATTAAAAGTAATGTATATGTGGTTAGATCATATGCTACTTTCAGATGTAAACATGGTATAAATGTGGAGCGGTGTTTGCTTTAAGATAAAAGGAAAAAGTCTCATTTGCGATATTTTTAATGATTTCAACAGTTAGACGATGACTGTTGCGATTATAGCACAAAGAATCAAAAAATATCAAGTAATATGTATTAATAGTTTTAATTACTCTGATGCTTTTACATTTAAAAAAGCTAAGAATGGTATTATCATGTGTGGATGTGAAACAAAATGTATACCTGGTGTCACAAGGGCTTCAGCAGACATTCATATGTCTGTCCGCTGTATGATTTTGCCAACAGAAAGTCACCAAACTTTACATTTATGTTCCTAAAGGTAAAAAATAAGTGTAACTGAATTCTGATAGTTTCAATCAGTTTCAAAGAATATTTGATATTATCAAGAAAACTGTACAGACTTCCATTTCTGGGGCTCCCTTCTGCTATTAAGACATACTGATCTGAGCATAATTCCTCTCCTAATCATACCGCCCAGCGACAGTAATTTCCGTTCATTTCAGATAAGTGACGTAATGTTCAAACCCAAATGACCCTGATAAAATCTTAAAGACATAGCCACAGACAAAACAAACACTTCCTCCTTTCAAAGACATAATGAATTGCTTTATATGTAAAAAAAATAGTTTAAGGATGTTTTTTTTTAAAAATCACATTTAATTAGCATATCACCATTTTATTTACCTTATGAACTACATTTATGATTGCTCTGGAAGTCACTGTGTGAACTTCATGAAGCCAAGCAAAAAGCTTGCAACGGTTATTTCAACCTGGAAAGACTCACATAATGGAGAAACAACAAGAAAACAGTTTAAGAGTTTATTAATGAAAGATTATTTCTTTGGTGCTCAGACCCCTGAGGAAGATGTAAACGCTGAGGATAAAGTGGATTAGAATAAACATTTTACGATTATGATTAGGTACGTCTTCCCCCCCTGGGATCCGATCCTGGTGGTGGCGTAGGCCTTGGTATGGAAGGAGTTGGGAGCCTATGGTGGAGAAGGGGTGGAGGAGGGTCGAAGCTCAGCAGGAGAGCGGTGTCTTCCATACAGAAGGTCATTAAAAGTGATGCCCTGGGAGATGATTGGCCGAGGAGGAGTGCGGACCTGCCGTTGATTGGAGCAGCCAGTGAGGAGTGATTGGACGAACAGTGGTTCGTAGAACCACGTCTTGTTGTAATTACGCCTTTGAGTGTGTGGGGATACATGTATGTCTCTAGCAGGTTTCATCTACAGACTTACATTTGTGCCTGACCATTCTTTATTGCAAAACACCTCAAGGTCAGTCAGACTGGATTTTGAGTGTCTTGTGAAAAGCTATTTTAAAGATTTGCCATATTTTCAATTGGATTTAGGTTTGGACTTTGACTAGGACATTCTAACACATGAATATGCTTTGATCTAAGCCATTCCATTACAGCTCTGTTGGTATATTAAGGGCTGTTGTGCTGCTGGAAGGTGAACCTCCACCCGAGTCTTAAGTTTAATACAGCTTTTAACAGCTTTTTTCTTTCAGGATTACCCTGTTTTTACCTCAATCCACTTTTCCATCACCTCTGACCAGCTTCCCTGTTCATCCCCACAGCATGATGCTGTCACCAAGTTTCAGCGTGAAGATTGTGTATTCAGGGTATAGTTTTATAACACAAATAGCACTTGAGATGTTAACCAAAAAATTCAATTTTAGTATCCTCTGACCAAATCACAGTCTTCCATTTTTGCCGTGTCTTCCACGTGGCTTGTGTCAAACTGCAAACTGGAATTAATACAGCTTTCTGATAAGAATTCAACAATCTTACCACTGTTCCACAGTGACCTGATTAGTGAAGTCCATGACAAAATGTTGTCCTGTCTACAGAATTCCCCACCTGAGCTGTGGATCTCTGCAGCTCCTCCCGCGGTAACATGGGTCTCTTGGCTGTTTGTCTGATTAATGCTGTCCTTGCCCTGCCCATCAGTTCAGGTGTCTTGATAGGTTTGCTGTTGTGGCATTTGCTTTCCATTTTCTGATAATGGATCACAGAGCTCAGTGAGATGTTTCAAACTTGAGATATTGTTATCCAGTCCAAACTTTAAGCTTTAAACTGCTCCGCAACATTCTTATGAACCCGTTGGCTGTGGTTCTTGAAGGCCCCCTTTGGTTACAGTTGGTTGCACTGGATTTCACAAATACATTGTGTTGGTCTATCACATAAAAATCCCAATAAAGTACATTGAAGTTTTTAGGTTGTAATGGGAGAAAATAAGTTCAAGCGGAGTGAATACTATTACAAGGCACCATAGTTTGTTTTTGTCAATGTAGCCCTAGCCACTCTGAATCTGTTTTCAGTAAGATCTTCTGAGTCTTAGAGCTCTGTGACGACATCAGTCATAAAGTCTGAATAATCTTTTAACAAAAGAAAAAATAAGGACACGTAGAGGTCTGAGATCTCTGTTGTGGGAAACGGCTTAATAAAAGCAACGTGGGGGTGGTTGCATTCTGAATTGCATAATACAGTTTTTCCACCGTGGTGCATGGCGACAGAACCTAGGCAACATGTGCTGAAGGCGAGCTCGGCTCCTTAACTACATGCACAACACAGAACTACAAAAGCTGTTCTTCAGGAGCAGCCATCATAAGAGGCTACAGGACGTGACATGGGTCACTAATGAGCCTGCAGGCGGGTTGTTACAGAAAAATACATCAGTGTCATGTTAATGAGAAGAACACCCTGCAGTCACTGATTTATGCTCAATGTATATATTTTACCACTTCAGACAATTTGTCACCGTTTTGATCTCTGCACAACCAAGAAGAAACCACTATATCTGCCAAAGCAAACTATCCCTTAAACTGAGTGCATTGTAACCACTATATGCAGCCTGGTAGATGAAGCTGACATCAAAGGGGAGCAGGGTCGCGTACAGAGGGTATAAATCAAACATTTTTCGTACATAAAAGTTCATCTACACAGTGCTAACCTCACTGAAATGTGTGATTACTTCTTTCACAGCAGCTTACTGTGTTTCTGAGTGCACCTTTGGACAAGTTTGCCAAGTGGAGCAACCTGAAGGCTAAAGAACTTTCCTTTCAATTCCAAATATAGCAAGGGGATACTTGGCTGTTTCTTTGGAGGACAAACCCAGCATGGGCTTGGATGGTAGCACTGCATGATGGGAAACATAATGCAATGCAAGCAAGTTGTAGTTATTCATTTAGGTTTATTGCAAAAATGTATTCTCCGTTGTCCAATAGAGAAGTTCTGAGGTAGGCCATATGGGATCTATGTAACAAATAAACAAATGTAAAGAAAAGTCTTAATGCCAGATCAGGCAGGCTTTGGGAATGCACCATGTCTAGATTCACACTCAACTGCTGTAGTAATCGGGTCTTAAAGGCCTACTCCATGTTGTACCAGAATCTGAAGAATGTAGGCCAACACACACCAGAGTTCAATCCAGTCAAAATGTAACACACCAGAAGTCAACCATTTATTTCTTCACTGGTGTTCGAAGCTGCAGATGTAGCATTACATTGATGAAAAATAAAAACTCCTAAAAGCTTTTAATTTATTCGTTAGGTTTTAGACTAACTTTCTGTTAAATTGGATTTTAACTGACATGAGCATTAAAAATACATTTGCGAAGGTCAAATCTAATTTCCCAGTGTTAAATCTGCACTAACACCCACCCTTATCCCTTGGAACTTGACCTAATTTTGTGTTTTCATCATTATGATGGTAAAAGATATTTCTAATAGAATATATTTCCTGTGTTTAAATTGAAATGACAAAATTTTCTACTGAACCCCTGAAAAATCTTTTAGGGGTTAAAAAGATATCACCCTTTAGCCTACAGACAAGAGACAAAAAGTAAAGACTAGCTGAATTGAAAGGTTTACTACACCTTTTTAATTTTTGTTTCTGTTTGCTAACTCAAGAGGAACTCCCTCAGGAATCGTTCCAACAACTCTGGGATGAAGATTGTCAAGTAAGCTAGGGCAACAACATTTGATGTCAATCTCACTACGTTAAGACACTAAGATACAGTAGCATCCATGACTGTAACTACAGTCATGGAGAACTGAAGTACACCCCACGATAAGAGAAATACCAGGGAAGTGGGCTTTTGACCAAAATCAGATGATTTTGTTACGCAAATTGGAGACGGAGCTTTGAGTTAATTTTGGTCAGCAGCGGTTTTGGCCTTTGGACCAGTCTCTTTCTTATTGTTGAGGTGCTTGAGATGTTGTTCTGGGTTCTTTTCTGATCTTCTGGATGAATATTAACATGCTCTTGGGGTAGTTTTGGTAGGTCCACCACTCATGCTCTACGTTTTCCCCATGTGTGGATAAAGGTTCTCACTGTGGTTTCGCTGAAATCTCAAAGCCTTGTAACGGGGTTTTTAGTATATTAGATGTCAATGATTTTTATGCTCATCTCCACCCTCACTGTCTTTAGATCTGCTTAAGCCTATTTCATGTTGTCAGACTGATTCTATTTAAGTGATTTCTTGAGTCTTCAGGTAAAGCAGTAATCAGGAGAGGGTGTGGCAAGACAACTTCAACCAAAGAAATCTGATTAATCATAGTTAATTCATGATTTCACAAGGAGGCCCAGCTAACTTGGATAGCTTTTTTACCCTTAATAAATTAAATCATGATTTCAAAACTGCTTTTTGTATTTATTCAGGTTATATTTGGTATGAAAATCCGTTTCATGCCCTGAAAAATTTCTGTAACTGTTGAAATTCAATAAAATTTAATCAGAGTTTTGTTAAGACCTCAAATGAAATATGAAGCATGAGTTAGTCTACTATGATTATGGGAACATACCTTTCAAATACAAATAACTGCATCTTTTTAAGAGAAATCCAATTCCACAAAGGAGAAAATCTTCTGCCCTATAATACCAAGCATACTGAGATGCAGCAAACCTTCGACTCGAGCTATTCACTTCTGATAAAGCGAGCTGCTGGCTGATTTCGTCTTTCTGAGAACAAAGGAGAGTCCCTCCATCAGGAAACATTAAGGGTTCTTCCCAACATGATGCCATTTAATCCCAGCACTGAGGTTTACCAGGCATTTGCTGTCATATGCTCCACAAAAACACCCCAAAAAAGGAAAACCAAACACAACAGTCTTGCCAGTACTGCAACAGGAGAAACATTTTTTTTTCTCTTTAAGACAAAGCACTGCACACTGAGGTCATTTAGGTTGCAGAATCTGAATTAAGCATAGATTGGCCTATATTACAGCAATCAGGAGAAGTAGTTCAGTGTTTTTACCCAGGAGGCCTTACTCTGAAACTGTAAAAAAAACTTAATTTCTCAGTGCTGCAAAGCATTAGTTGAATACAAGGTCATATGAATATTTAACATTTTATTATAAGCAGGGAGCAGACTAACAAAAACAACACCCAGTTTACAAGAACTAGAACTAACTGAGTTTAGGGTCATGCATATACACAACGTGAAGTGAGCTACATCCCATCCTCTGACTCACATTCAGGAACTTTGACTTTCAGGAATATCACAAAGCTAAATTCCTGTTCTTGACTCACCTACTCGGTTTTGTCCCAAATGGCACGCACTGACCCACTCATTAACCAGTGAACCTGCAGTTCGACCAAACAACCCCTGCATGACGGTAATTGTTGCAGTCGGAGACACAGAGCAATTAATGAAGGGGCCACTAGTTTCCACAAGGGTGTCTGACTGTATTAAACGGCTCCTGCGTGAAGCTGACTGTGACCCTGACCTATAGGACCTGTGTTGTGGAAACTTGTAAAAGCACTGAGATGTGGTAATATATCACGTAATATGTAACAAACTTCACTTTCTTACAGAGAAAATTAACTGTGTGCTATTTCTGCGATCAGAAGAGCTTAATGACATTATTGCAGTATATTAGGCAAGAGTGTAAAACGGCCCAGAATCATCTCCAACAAATTCACAACATCTACGAGACAAGAAACACCATCTGCGTCAGCACAATGTTTCTTTCTGTAACAGTCTTGGGACGAGTATGCAGCTCTGCGAGAGGCATCAAATTAATTAACAGTGACTTACAACACAAAGCACTTTGAAGTGTGAGTGTGCTGTGAACAGAGCCAGATTGACTGGAAACTGTGACCCCGCCGCCCTCCCTTCAACAGTTGCTTATGACTTCCCCGGGGGGCGGACCGAAGGCGAATTCCCTCTGGTGTGCCGCCAGCCGCAGGAACACTGATTCAGCCTCTAAAGCTGAACCGAGTGGTTTACTGTAAGTGTGTTGGAAATATGATGTGAACATAGACAGGGAACATGGCGATGGGAGGCAAACGAAGTGAAAAGAAAACTATAGTAAAAAGAAACAATGTCAAGAAAAAGTATTTGTTACCCACATTTTGTCACATCACACCTAAAAGCTTCAGTGTATTTTGTTAAGATTCTGATAGTCCAACACAAAGTGGTGCATAAATGTGAAGGGAATGAAAATGATATACGGTCCTCTTTTACACATAAAGATATGAAAAGTGTGCCTTTGCATCCAGCCCTTTTTCTCTGAAACTACTACATTAAAAAATGCAGCCGATTATCTTCATGAAGAAAAGAAGAGAGGATGTAACGTAAGTAATGCATTTGAGTAGAAGAAGAAGAGGTAGAGAAATAACAATGTAAGAGCGCAAATCTGAGGACAAAAAGACTTTGAAAATGTCTTGTGGTGCGAAGCAGAGTAGTAAAGAGCCTCACAACCTAATTTAAACACCAAAGTAGCAACAGAAAACTCCGATGAGACAGACTTTCTTCTTCGTGTTTTTTTTTCTTCTTCTCGATCAGCGCAATACTGCTGCTGAAACAATCCATTGAATCCATTGCAAATGCATCACCTTGTTTGGTCCAGTCTAAAGAATCTCTATAAGAAAGCAAACTGGGCCAACTGAAGGTGTGAATGTGACTCCGGTACACTTTGCTCCCAGTGAAGATTTTTTTTATATAATAATGGAAATATCTTTTAAAATGTACGGATATACACAAATGACTTTACAATAGATTATAATGTGGGGTCGGTCCAACTATGCATGGTGTTGTTCTGGTACCCTATTATTTAGAGAAGCAGCCAAGAGACACGTGGTAACTCTGGAGGAGCTATACAGATCCTCATCTCAGCTGGGTGAATCTGTTGAACAGAAAGAAGAAAACCAAGAAAGCCAATAGAAGTCTGGTTTAAAGTTTGCCACGTAGAGGACACAGCTAATGTGGCCAAAGGTGCTCTGCTCAAATGTGATCAAATTTGAACTTTCTGGTCCACTGACAAAATGCTGTGTGTGGTGGAAAACTAACCATGCATGTCACCCTGAACATACCGTCACCATAGTAAAACAGGGTGTAGGCACCATCATGCTGTGCTTATGTTTTTCTTTAATAGGGACATGAAGCTGGCCAGGGTTGTTGGAAAGATGGATGGAGCTAAATACAAGAAAACCCTGGATGAAAACCTATAAGAGGCTCCTAAATGCTTGTGACCTGAGTGTAGGTTTACCTTGTGCATGAATGGTTTAGATCAAAGCATATTCTTGTGTTTGAATGGACCAGTCAAAGTTCAGATCGAAATCAAACTGAGAATTTTCTGCAGAAGTTGAAGTTGCTGTTTCACTGATTCTCTCTAGCCAATCTGAATGAACTTGTGCTATTTTGCAAAGTAGAAGAGGAAAATATTCAGTCTCTAAACATGGAAAGCTGGTTGAGACATACCCCAAAAGACTTGCAGCTGTAACTGCTGCAAAAGACAGTCTAACGAAACAGACTCATGGAGGCTGAATACAAACACTTTCCAGATTTATTTTAGGAAAAAACTTTGTATCAATCGAAATAATTCATATTAAAAGTTGCAGTTGTAATGTGACTAAATATGGAAAAGTTCATGGTAAAGTTAAACTTTTATAAGGCGCTGTCTCTCAGTCAACGGCATACACTCCTCAAATGGCATCAGATAAGTTTCTAATTAAAGACATGCTCAGGGAGGTTTTTTCTGTTAAATTTTTAACCTCTGTACTCCCAGAAGCTTCTTTATACAAAGGCAGACAAAAAAAGCACACAAAATCATTTTATAAAAGCCAACAGTCTTATTGTAAATTGTACCTTTACAAACACACAAGAGTCAATTAATGGTTTGGCCTTCTTTTTTTAGGACCAGCTAAGGAGACAAGGATAGTTTTCTAGTAGTTTGCAACTTCACCAGAATGTTAATAATTTATAAAGACGTCTCAATAAAAATGCAAGATCTCATAAAGATCACATCAGATAAAAACGTGGGCTGCAATCAGTTTCTGTCCAGACCTTGTTCATGCACAGGACAGCATTTGTAAGCTTAAAAGATTAGTGAACAAAAGGAGCACAAAAGATGAAGTGTCAGGGGCAAAAGATATCTGCAGCAGAGGAACAGTATCTGAAAGTACTGTGTTTAAGAAACTGGATAAAAAGGAACTGACCCAGGACATGAAAGGTGAATCATCCTTTAGTTTATTATCTACTGTAAACAGTTTCTTAGCTTTCTAGCAAACAGCTGTAGCAGTTGCCTTGTTGCTGCTCAAATACTTTTTTCTTACTATTTTCTTTAGAATTTGCCATAAATTCATCAGGACAAAAGGGAACAAAGTGTGTCTGTAAAAGTCTGCAGATCCTATTTATATCGATCAATTTCTAATTGGTTTCCTACATATAAAACTAGGCATGAGATTATTAGGGTAATACAACTTTAAACCATAATACCCCAATGTTTACAAAGAAATTTATACTACAAAATAGACACCAATATCTAACTGCTTTAATTTATAGCAAAAGAATATTCCAACAATTGCTAAAATAATATAAGATATTCATTTTTACTTTTAAAATAATAGTTTCTAGAGAAAGAGAATCAAGGGATTACATTTGGTATTAGTTTTCCAAATAGTATTAAACAGAATGTTATACATTTCTAGCATTCTGCTCTTCATAGAGTAACACACTATAAGAAGCTGATATTAGCTGGTTAGTTAGTCAGGCTATCTGCTCGGTAGAGCCTGCAGTCAGCTGTTCAACACACCTGCTGCTCGCAGCTCACCAACTGTATTAATCTGTGTTAATCATAACTGGAAATATGTTAAATCGCCTAAAGTGTTGACAGCTTGCTTTTGTACACATGAACTTCAAAATAGTTGAATATGGTGTTGACCCACTCTTTGTCACCATAATAGCTTGAACTTCTCTAGAAAGGCTTTCAACAAGGTTTGAGATGGGGTTCATGGGTGTTTTTAACCACAGTGATGTTGGAACAGGTAGGAGCCATCCCCAAACTGATACCAAGAAGTTGGGAGCATGAAATTGTCCAAAAATGTCTATATGTGTGGAAGCTTTAAAATTTCCTTGCAATGGAACTTATGAGCCGAGCCCAACTCCTACTAACAGTCCCATGCCATTATCCACTCTCCACCAAACGTTTTACTTGACACAGTGCAGTCAGACAAGTACTGTTCTCCTGCTGCCTGCCAAACACAGTCGTCCATTAGATTGCAAGAAAGAAGGGCATGACTTGTCATTCCGCTCACTGATTTTGCGTGGCCTATCACTTGGTATGAGTTGCTGTAGTTCCCAATCCCAACCACAGTTGACTGTGGAATATTTAGTAGGGAGGAAATTTCACAGTTGGACTTGTTGTTGTGGTACCACACTGGAATTCACTGAGCTCCTGAGAGTGACCCATTCTTTCACAAATGTTTGTAGAAGCAGTCCGTATCCCCAAGTCAAGTGTTTAATACATATGTAGCCGTGGAAGTGTTTGGGACTTGACCTGCAGTCAGTGAGTTAGACGGGTGACCCAATAGTTTTAGGCAATATGCTGTATTTCCAAAAAAGCTAAATTTGTCTTACTTCTGAGCCTTTTTGCAGCCAGCTGACTGGCAGAGTGAACCAACGGGTGGTTGAGGGCCAATGCAGTATAACTTTACGGTGGACAGAGCCAGAGAAAACTCTGGTCACTTTGGTCTTTTCTCTGACATCTTATTAAATGTGCTTTAGATCCGGAAAACAGTATGATGAAATATTATATATATACAGTGCCTTGCGAAAGTATTCGGCCCCCTTGAACTTTTCAACCTCTTGCCACATTTCAGGCTTCAAACATAAATATATAAAATTGTAATTTTTTGTGAAGAATAAACAACAAGTGGGACACAATCATGAAGTGGAATGAAATTTATTGGATGTGTCAAACTTGTTTAACAAATAAAAAACTGAAAAGTGGGGCGTGCAATATTATTCGGCCCGCTTGCGTTAATACTTTGTAGCTCCACCCTTTGCTACAATTACAGCTGCAAGTCGCTTGGGGTATGTCTCTATCAGTCTCTATCAGTTTTGCACATCGAGAGACTGAAATTCTTGCCCATTCTTCCTTGCAAAACAGCTCGAGCTCAGTGAGGTTGGATGGAGAGCGTTCGTGAACAGCAGTCTTCAGCTCTTTCCACAGATTCTCAATTGGATTCAGGTCTGGACTTTGACTTGGCCATTCCAACACCTGGATACGTTTATTTGTGAACCATTCCATTGTAGATTTGGCTTTATGTTTTGGATCATTGTCTTGTTGGACGATAAATCTCCGTCCCAGTCTCAGGTCTCTTGCAGACTCCAACAGGTGGTCTTCCAGAAAGGTCCTGTATTTGGACCCATCCATCTTCCCATCAATTTTGACCATCTTCCCTGTCCCTGCTGACGAAAAGCAGGCCCAAACCATGATGCTGCCACTACCATGTTTGACAGTGGGGATGGTGTGTTCAAGGTGATGAGCTGTGTTGCTTTTACGGCAAACATATTGTTTTGCATTGTGGCCAAACAGTTTGATTTTGGTTTCATCTGACCAGAGCACCTTCTTCCACATGTTTGGTGTGTCTCCCAGGTGGCTTGTGGCAAACTTTAAACAAGACTTTTTATGGATATCTTTGAGAAATGGCTTTCTTCTTGCCACTCTTCCATAAAGGCCAGATTTGTTACGACTGATTGTTGTCCTATGGAGAGACTCTCCCACCTCAGCTGTAGATCTCTGCAGTTCATCCAGAGTGATCATGGGCCTCTTGGCTGCATCTCTGATCAGTCTTCTCCTTGTTCGAGATGAAAGTTTAGAGGGACGGCCGGGTCTTGGTAGATTTGCAGTGGCCTGATACTCCTTCTATTTCAATATGATTGCTTGCACAGTGCTCCTTGGGATGTTTAAAGCTTGGGAAATCTTTTTGTATCCAAATCCGGCTTTAAACTTCTCCACAACAGTATCTCGGACCTGCCTGGTGTGTTCCTTGGTCTTCATGATGCTCTCTGCGCTTTGAACAGAACCCTGAGACTATCACAGAGCAGGTGCATTTATACGGAGACTTGATTACACACAGGTGGATTCTATTTATCATCATCAGTCATTTGGGACAACATTGGATCATTCAGAGATCCTCACTGAACTTCTGGAGTGAGTTTGCTGCACTGAAAGTAAAGGGGCCCAATAATATTGCACGCCCCACTTTTTAGTTTTTTATTTGTTAAAAAAGTTTGACACATCCAATAAATTTTCATTCCACTTCACGATCGTGTCCCAAATTGTTGTTGATTCTTCACAAAAAATTAGATTTTATATCTTTATGTTTGAAGCCTGAAATGTGGCAAGAAGTTGACCAGTTCAAGGGGGCCGAATACTTTCGCAAGGCACTGTATATATATTATATATATATATATATATATTATATATATATATATATATCTTAGTAATAAAAACATGACTGACTCAAAAGCAATTGCAGTTAATAAAGTTCTCTTCTTTGCAGCCTTTCAGCAGTGCTTTTAGCTCACCAAGTAACTCTGTCAGTTTGGAATATCATTCCAGGCTGATATACATTTTTAAAAACTCTCTAGCTCTCTTACCCAGTTCTGTTCCAGCTCTGGGAACAAACATATGAGGAAAAGCCTGGGAGCACAGTCCCTACTCGGTGTGGGCCTAGTCATAAAAGCAGACAGGTAAGGAGAAAGTAGTCCCAGTATAGATTCATACAAAAAAGAAGGATGTTTGTCTGTCTGCGAACAGAAAGAGAAGGATGACCAGCAGCTGCATACAGATGATAGTGGTGAACACAATATTTACAACCAGAGATAAAATATAGCACACAATGATACACTGAGTCCAGTTTCTTGAGATTTTGCTCAGGTGAATTCATTAACAAGAAGTCACCATAGTTCAGAAGAGGAAGGAATGATGCTGAGATATTTTCTTGGACTTGCTGAGAGAAAAATGCCTTGTTTCTGTAGGAGAAACCCAGCTTGGTTTTGAATTTAACCACAAGATTGTTAATGTACTCCTTGAAAGAACGTTTATCATCTATGATCGCAGCAAGGTACTTAAAAGAAATGAACATCTCAATTTCTGTTTCAGTTGCGGTTTTAATTGTAGGAATAATAAATGGTAGTGATTTACCTTCTGAAAACAAAATTAGCTTAGTTTCAGCTAAGTCAGATGTAACTAGACCTGATTAAAAGCAGACTGAAGAGATTTAAAAGTTTGCACAAAAGAACTGGAAGAACAGCAAATGACAGCATCGTCTGCAAACTAGTGATGCATGGCTTCTGATAGGTCCTGAAAGACATTACTAACAAAGACCATTAATAAAACAGGTCCAAGAATTGAACCCTGAGAAACACCCTTAGTTAGAGGGAGACATGAGGAGCATGATCCTCTTATTTGCATACGCTGTGTTCTTTCAGAAATATAATTTTTGAATCAGCCAACAGCCTGACTAGATATGCCTATTTGCAAAAGCCATGTTATAAGAATATTTTCATCTACTGATCTACGCTTGATAGATCAATGAACAGAGCAGCAAAATATTTCCAACCATCTAAACTCTTGATGATATCATTCACCACTTTGACAACAGCTGTAGTCGTACTGTGCTAGGTCCTAAAACCAGACGGATGGTGTGACAAAACATCGTTAATATCTAAATAATAAGTTGCTATGCAAGTTTTTCCAAGATCTTTTGCAAGGACACATAACTTAGAGATTGCTCTGCAGTTACCAACAACACCGCAGTCAACACTTTTTAGTAAGGGAAGAAGAAAAACGACTTTCAGATTTCAGGAATCATTTTGCTGGTGAGAGACAGACTGGAGATCAAAGTTAAAGGTTTCCTAATGATTACTGCACCTAATTTAAGAGAAAATTTACCAAGTTTATCCAGAAACCTGCAGATTTGCTTGTGTCACTGTCTATTAAATTTCTACAAACCTCAGACACGGTAAGTGAAGCTAAAACCCTGAGAACCAGACGGGGGAGGTTCAAAATCAGAATCAGAATCAGCTTTAATGCAAAGTTTTGTACAGACACACAATGAATTTGACTCCGGTACACTTTGCTCTGACTGGAAATCCTGTTCTCCTAAATCTGATTGTACAGATTCAAACAAGTGATCAGAAAAGACAAAGCGTTTGTTAAAACAGTCAACAACTGCTGCCTTATCTGTAACCACAAGACTACAATCACTGATAGTATTGGGTAGATCATGTCTGCATGCATCTCCATATGTAGATTTAATCATGTTCCAGAAATTCTTAGAATTTTATAGATTACTTGTTGTCTTTAATAAATAGTACTCTGATTTAGCCTTCTTGGCTTTGGAGGTAAAATGATTTCTAAGCTGCCTGAATATCATGCCACAGTCAATAAATGCCACAAAACAAACATTGCACATCTCCCTGAACACACCACACCTAGAGTTAAGCATGGTGGTGGCAGCATCATGTTGTGGGGATACTTTTCCTCAGCAGATGGCCAGACTTGAATATGAATGAAACTAAAGACAGGGCAATCCTGGAAGAAAACCTGTCAGCGGCTGCAAAAGGCTTCAGCCTGGAGCAGGCGTTCAGCTTCTAGAGAACAATCAACTTAAACATACACCAGTAACAAATGGACAACAACTCCGGTAAATAGATGTGTAAAGCTGGTACAGAGATACCCAAAAATAACAACTACAGTGAAAGGTGGTTCTGCAAAGTATTTACACAGATTCTGTAACAAAAAAAAATTTTTTTAAACAGTGAATGCCATGTAACTGTTTTCTTCTGCTTCATAATTATCCACTACTTTGTGTCGGCCTATCAAATTAAATCCTAGTAAAACACATTGAAGTTCGTGGCTGCAATGTAATGAATGCAGCAGGTGAAAAGGTTTAAAGGGTGTCAATACTTTTGCACTGTACGTGGTGGTAATAATACTCTGATAATACAACACTGAAGGTCGCTGGTTTGTTTTCTCTCAATAGCAGTGCGTTTCTGTAACCAGTAAACTGTGATGAAAACAAATAGTACATTATGTAATGCTAATTTGGCATGGAGGACTTCACCTAATTTCTGGTAATGGAGCTGAATGATTTGCTCTGTTTTACCTCCTGATTAATCCTCTTAAAGTAAAGTAATTATTCTAAGGGGCATGCAAGGCATCAATCATGCTTTTTCCAACATTTAGAGTATTGGTAAATGAGCTGCGAACAGGTGCGCCTCGCTGTCCCTTCTACTGCATTTAGAGGTAAAGAGAAAGCAAACTTGTATTAAACCCCGACAGCAGGAATTGTTTTAGTCAGACACAACCACAGAGAGAGGGTGGTAGGCAAAAAAAAAAAAAAAAAACACCAAATAAACCACAGGTGAGGTAAACATCTTTGTCAAACGACATGCGTGGACAAAGACTCGAGGGCTCAAGGGTGTTAGAGGCTGTTATTCATTATCCACTCAACTGCATTCCAGGGCCGGACAAAAGCAGTTATCGCCACCATCACTCAGATGCAAGCACGAGAGAAGCAGACGTATTTAAGCAGGTTCTCGGACGAGATGCCCTCACCTGATAACCCCGGCACCGCTGTTGCACCATTCCCACATGTCCTACTGCTTTGCAAATCAGAGAGAGGGGGAGACATGAAAGGGCGGATTCGGTGGGAGAGAGGCGAGGTAAGACGCTGTGGAAAGCTGGAGGAGAGTGGGAGAGTGTGAACATTAACACTGAGTGGAAGTGATGGAGAGTGATAAGGGCACCTCCTGCTCCCCCTTTACAGGAAGTTACCGGCTGAGTATGTGGCTGATGAGGCTGAAACAAACCCAACATGGTGCTCCTCCGAGTTTTGCTTTCACTGCAAGGAGATTCTTGTAAAGAAAAAGGAGGAGATAAAGACCTTCTCCTCGTTTTGTTTCTGAAAATCAGGTTTTTAGACCATCTGAAGTCATTTGAAACAACTTGGTCTGCAGGTGAAACAACGGCATTCAGAGCGGAATAAAAGGTCAGCTTTGGGTCACTGTGTCATAAATTATTACATAACCCATCCCTCTACCTTACCTTACCCAAGAGACACAGCAGACAGACGAAACACCAGGCTTATACCAGGTGATGGTGTGAGAGTAGTGAAACTTTTCACATGTACAAATAATACAGATCTACGGTGAGCCAAAGTGCCACAATTCAATCAATGAATGAACCATTAATGTCATATTAATGTGTCACTAAGTACTTAAAATGGAAAAAAAAAATCTATTTATCAAATTTATATTACATAAACATTTTAAGTGCAAATATTTACTATCAAATAAAACTCAATGAATTATTTCTAAGGGCCCCATTAAATCAGCTCATGGATTTATTTTTTTAACCTGTCTGCAGATTTCTAGACAAGTTTGTGCAGATTTGCAGAAAAGAGTTTCAACAAGGCGTGTTGTTCTCTTTATTGCTTTCCAGGTGTTCTTCCAATACTGGGTTGTATGTTTGATCCCCCAATCTTTTACCAAATGCTAGCTAAACTTGATCAGCATTTACCACTGTGCAGTAGGTTGTAATACATTGTTACCACTAGATATGGGCCGGTCACCGATATCAAGCCACACCAAGATTTAAAAAACAGTATATTATCAAAGCTGCTAGAATGTGTTAATCATACTGCTCCTATAATTTAAATTATTTTCATGAGATGCCAGACAAAGCACTAAAGTGCATGGCGAACAGAAAACACACCACTGCTCCTCACCCACTCGTTGCTGTGCACTGCCGGTCAGCTGACTGGAAATAGGCTCCTACATTTTTCCCTAAATTACAATTAAGGTTGCAAAAAACAAAGACAGTTATGGCTTGAAAGCAAATGTTGCGCCATCTATCACACAGTTGGCTACCTGCGGAACGTCTGTTAAAAAAGCTGACTACAGGCTCCAACTGAGCAGATAGCCTGACTAACTAACCTCCCAAAATTAGCTGGTTAGACTTGGGTGAGTCTGTAAAGAGAGAAACCATTAAAAGGTATAATAATCTACACAATACTTACTACAACTACTAAGAGAGCTATCTACATAGCTGCAGATAAGATTATTATGACTGTAATAGTCAATATCTTCTATTAGCTTAGCATCAGTTTGAATAATTGTTGCCTTCTGTTTTAAATGAAAGCAAATAAATAATGTTCTGTATTTTTTGATACATCTCTGTGTGTAAGCAGCAGAATACAGGGAATATCTGGTGTTTTCATTCAAGGTTGTCATGCCCTGAGAATACTATTTGGGTCCATGCCTTGTTACAACTAGGCCTCTTGCGTGTAAAACAATTATATATATATATATATATATAAATTCTATATCTATACAGCACATAATAAACTATTCCTGACCAGCCTTGCTTCATTGAATGAATGATCCAGTGGTAAGAGCAAACAGTAAGGTGAGTATGGAGAACAATGTAATAATAACAAAATGAATTGGTAAATTAATAAACAGAAATAACTGAAAGGAAATAAACATGAGTGAAAATGATCAAAATGAATGAGATTCAGTGTTTTGGTTTAACATTTCTCTCACAGAAATGTGTGAGAAATTCAACACATAATTAATGTTTAAAAGGGGGCGAAGTACTGAAATAATTATATATGTGCCTAAAAATATAGCGGAAATTCACATTTACCTATATGTCCAATATAAATGACTATTTAACTCTTCATATATTATTGGATTGTGGCACTTTTGGCCTTCCGTACAGAGCATGTGTTCTTTACTCACCTTTTTTGAACTCCTCCAGCATCGCATCCAGCTTGGTGTCATTAAACACGAAATGCAGCGGGTGGCTGTAAAACTTGGTGATGGTTTTGAGCGGCGTGCAATCATCCGGGTCCACGAAGGCCAGGTCCTTGACAAAGAGGAGATCCACTATGTTGGACCTGTCGCCTTCGAACACCGGGATGCGCGTGTAGCCGCTCTTCACGATCTCGGACATGGTGTTGAAGTCCAGGATGGCGTCCCCGGGGATCATGAAACAATCTCTCAGCGGCGTCATGACGTCCTCCACGGTTTTAGTCCTGAGCTCCAGTGCGCCCTGGATGATGTTCAGCTCCTCCTTCACCAGGTCGTTGTAGGGGTCCGTGACGCGCAGCATCTCCAGCAGCTTCTCCCGGTTGTACACGGTTCCGATCTCCTGTCCGAGCAGGTAATCCAGGAGCTTGCTCACCGGGTAGGACGCGGGGAAGGTGAGCAGCATGAAGAACTTGGTAAGGAAGATGGTGTTTGCCCCCACAGCAAGGCCGTGTCTGGAGCAGATGGCCTGAGGAACAATTTCTCCAAAGATCACGATCCCGATGGTGGACATGACCACCGCAATCAGCCCGGAGCCGGCGATGTCATCCAGAAGGATGGTCAGCGTGGTGTTCACCAACACGTTCCCGAGCAGGAGCGAGCACAGCAGGTAGTTCCCCTGGCTCCTGACCGGCTCGATCTTCTTGGCGTAGTTCTTCTCCCTCTCCGTGCCGCAGTTTTGGACTATCTGGAGCTCCATGGGGTCCAGAGCCATGAGCCCCAGGTTCAAGCCACTGAACATACCAGACAGACAGAGCAGCATGGAGATGAAGATGACCTGAAGCCAGAAAGGCAGCAGAAACTTTTTCTCCTCCACCACTATCACTTTGGTGTCGTCCCCATCGTGGTAGATCCAGGTGTTCTCCGTCCACGGGTCGTGCATCCCGGCCACCGCCGGCGTGGAGGTGGCGATGCAAAGGTAATACGCCTTACTCCTCTCGGTCTTCCGCAGAGGTTTGACCTCAATTTCAACAATTCCGGATGTTTTTCGATTCAATATGATGTTGGGTAATATAATTATATCCGAAGTCCTAATTCCGCAAGGATGCAAGAGGGACGAGTCCTCATGGCTCCGGTTATCCCCAAAGGAGCTGTCAAAGCCCCCCACCGCCCGGCTCCGCTCGTGTTCCGTGAAGGCAATCTTGGACCAGGTCTCGTTGTTGATATTCTGCCCGTAGACCCTCAGCTTCACCCGAGAGCGCTCGCTCACCCGCAGGTAGCCTTTATCCATGAAGGAAATGTCGTCCGTGTCCTCCAGCCGGAGCCCGATGATGACGGTCTCCTCGGAGCCCTCCTTGCCACTTGTCGGGGAGACACAGCAGCCAGTGACAGTTAAGAAAATCATCGCCAAAGCTCGGACCCGGCTAAGTGACGCCATTTTTGCAACGGTGGGTCCCGGGGATAACGGATCTGCCATATCGATGACCAATTTGGGCAAGCAAGCTCCTGAATGAAAAGGGCTTTGAAAAATCAGAGCCAGTCGGAGTCCGCCTTCATCTCCGCCCAGGGCTGCCGTGACTTGTGCATCGGGACCTGCTCTTTCCCACTACGTGTCCGACACTAAGGAGCAGCCAGCGCAGGCTTTCAGGCCAACTCGTGCCTCTCTCGATGTCCCCAAGACGGGCGACGGTAGGGACCAATCAGAGGCGGCGGCCGAGCTGGGGGCGGGGCGTCCGCAGCCTCCTTGGCGAATCAGATTTCCAAACAAGTGCAGCTCATCTTGAGAGGCAGAAGGAACTCTACCCGTGACTTTTTAAAGTGGGTTTCTTTATGCACCCTGCACACAGGGGACAACACCTCAGAGATTAATAGAAAATAAAGCCACATGTTGGGAGGCTGGGTCATTGTCACTGTTCAGAGGAGCAAACAAGCTTTCTGTATTTCTGTATGTGGTTAAGATGAGGATTTAAGATAAAACAAAAACATGTTAAATATTTTCACAAGCCACCTGCAGACAGAGAATAATAAATACAGGAGCATATCAGTAAATTAGAATATTATCAAAAAGCTAGTGTATTCCAATAATTTTACAAAAAATGTATATTTACATATATCAAATAATTACCCAGTGAGAAATGTCAGGCGTTTACTTCTGATAATTTCGATGCTTAAATCAAGTTTCTTCCAAAACTGGAATATTACATGAGACTGATCAATGGCATTTCAAATACAGAAATACCTTCCAAGTGAAAAGTATGCCCGTGTAGTGTGCAGTATATGGTCTTAGTACTGGGTTTGGGGCTTTTTTCATATGAAATATGGCAGAATTCAGCGTGGCAAAGAGGCAATCAGCCTTTGGCTCTGCTGAGGAAGCCCAGGTTGTAGCTTTCAGCTTGTCTGCATTGTTGGCTCCTTGATTGTCCCTCCTCCATAAATTACCTATAAGGGTTATGTCCGGCAAGTTTGCTGGCCAAAAAGTCACAGTCTTACCATTGTCATTAAATAAGTTCTTACTTTTGGTAATATGGCTGGACATGAGTCCTGCTGGAAAATGAAATCAGCCGCTTCAAGCTTGTCAGCTGATTGAACCATGAAGCACTCTTAAGATTTTAGACTTTAGACTTAATAAAACACAGTGGACACACACCAGCAGAAAACATGGCATCTATCTATCTATCTATCTAATGACTATTTAAAAGTTTTTTGTATCTGTTGTTTGCTTCAAGAAATCCTATGTAGAAATATTCTGAGACATTATGAACACATGGAATAATATCAGAAAAAGATGATCCATGCAGTTGCTTTGTTTTAATTGTTTGTAAATATGTTTTAATAGGGAAGGCCGTTTATTTTGCTGTAATATGAGGTCAGGTTATTTAAGAATTTATTATGTGGTATTTTGTACTTTCTTGTTGCAGTTTTCCTTCAGCTTGAATTCTTAATGTTCATTTGAAACTTAATCCCAACAGAACAAAATTTCCTGATGTCTAGTAATGGGTTTTAAGAGAGATCGGAAAAGAATATATATTGGCTTTTAGTATTTTTACTGGGCTTGAACCAGTTTGGGTGCCCTGCTCATGCAAATAAATAGGTAGACATTAGCTTCAATGTCTTTAGGCCTTGTCCACATATAAATAGATTTGTTTCATGAAATGACCTTCATATTTGTCCTTTCTGAAAAGTTCCTTATAAACACATAACCTTACCTAGAAATGTCATCATTTATTGAAGAAAACTACCCGAATTCTTATAGTGACTCTGCCAGACCCATATGTTGGTGGTGTCACTGAAATGCACAACTCGTGCTCGTACTTGTCGTCTTCCGCTTCTCTGAGGGCAGCAAACTCAGTAGAGACACCCAGACTTCCCTCTCCCTAGACACCTCCTCCAGCTCCTCTGGGGGGAGCCCAGGGCGTTCCCTGGCCAGCCAAGAGACGTAGTCCCTCCAGCGTGTCCTGGGTCTCCTCCAGGTGGGACGTGCCTGGAACACCTCCTGAGGAAGGTGTCCAAGAGGCATCCGGTATAGATGCCCGAGCCACCTTAACTGGCTCCTCTCGATGTGGAGGAGCAGCGGCTCTACTCCGAGCTCCTCCCGGATGGCTGAGCTCCTCACCCTATCTCTAAGGGAGTGCCCGGCGACCCTACGGAAGAAGCTCATTTCAGCTGCTTGTATCCAAAATCTCGTTCTTTCAGTCATGACCCAAATTTCATGGTGTTCATGGGTGAGGGTAGGAACGTAGACCGACCGGTAAATCGAGAGATTCGCTTTTCGGCTTAGTTCTCTCTTCACCACAAAGAACCGGCACAGCATCCGGGGACCCGTAACGCTGGAACACACTAGAACCAGTATATTTAAAGCATGCACTTCAGGCTTGCTGTTTTAAAAGTTGACAATAAATAAAACATGTTTGTTTGATGCATTTGAGGTTAAAGCTTAGGTTTTTGTGTGTGATGCAATTTTTTAGACCATTATTTTACCACAAAGTCCCACTGAGGTCAGAAATCTCATTTACAAGGGAGACCTGACCAAGTTAGCAGTCAAAAACAAATCAAACAAATCAAAAACAATGAAAAAACATGGATATAATACACAAACAATAAAACAGAGTTACAGCTGTTTATACACAGCGGCTCTCATTGTTTTCAAGTAGCTTCATTTTGTTTTTATACACAAAAGTTCAACAAATTATAGTATATAGTATTATAGTATTTTCGGATAAACATATCCAGTTTATTGCACAATTTCATCCTTTTTTCTACTTTTTGTTTAATTATTGTTTTTTAAGCTGCTTTTTTCTTTAATTATTTGATTATATGTCTGCCTCTTTGTTTGATGCTTATATAAGCACATCTACTGGGAATTTACCAAAAATGTTCTATTCTATTCTATTCTATTTTATTCTATTACATTAAGACAACGCATTATGAATGCCAGTTAAACCAAGTAAACCTGTTCTTGAAGTCTCACAGGTATTACAGCATTTATTAGCAAAAGCAAAGTAAGTTTGTGTGTGATATGAAGCCTCCTGATTAAGATGAATGAATAAAGTGTGCACAGGTTTTTCACAGGTACTATTTTGTAGTTCCCATTTCTGTACGCTTACCTTTTTTAGGTTTAGGATCATTATGATTTTCAAATGAGCAATTTAAGGGAGCCACAACAGGCATACTTATCCAAGTATGATGCACTGTATGATGTAGGAGTTTATGTTTCTCCCATATCATGGTCATCTATTAGATGCTGTTAGAAAACATCCTAAATGCACACTTAGTTTGAAATGCATTGAAATTATATTTCATGCAAATCAACATTTGAAATTGAAATAAAACACTCTTATTATATGTAACCTATCAGGGAAGGCTTATTGTAATCTATTAGTAGTTTCTCCTAATCTATCCAAAAATTAATAAATGGAAAATGTGCATGGAAGAAGCAAAAACATGGTGATCATCCAAAGTAAGAGTTAATACAGTTACATAGCATCAGTTGAAATATGCATGCACAGTATGCTGCTGGGCCTGTATTTCCAAGTGTTCTTTGCACAATCATTTGCAGAAGTCAGCAGATTCTGTGCTACAGCATCCCCCTGTGGCTGGTCTGAGGCCTTGGCTGCCCGACTAAAAGGCCAGTTTTAAGGGATCCACCATGTTAGCCTGTTTCAATAATTCAACATCAATAAAGACATCAGGAGTGCAGAAGACACACACACACATGAATACATCCATTCAAATGTCAGATATACAATCATGTCTCAATCAAGATAACCGTAAGGACTTTAGATATGTTTGAAGAGGGAAAGCTCGCTGTAATCAATATTCAGCATTATGTTTGACACACATTTGCAGTCTTGCTGCATGGCTTAGTAGCACACTGGATGTTTAAGATATCACCACTTTATAACACCAGAAAAACACTGCAATGATCCTCATCAACCATTAGTCGTGTTCACCTCAGGGGCCTGGGGGCGTCCAGAGGGCAAACCATGGGACACATTCAAGTAGACCTCTAAGCCTCCACAGTTATTTGATATCCAACACAACCAAGCATCAGTAGCTAGTAGAATATAACATTCATTTTTTATTGATGGGTGTTTCTTAAGGACTCATTTTAAAGTGCATACTCCTAATAAATGTGTGTGTGCGCCAAATGACTATAGAAGCTGATAAGATGGCATCCCATTGGCTGGGAAGAGAACATTCCTTCCTGTTCAAGGTTCCCCGGCATGACTCCACACTCTGGTTATGACTCTGAGACAGCTGCTTGACCTTCCTGCGTGTGGATGTGTGCGTATGCATGTTTCAGTGGGTATGAGCGGGAGAGTGTGCAGCATGCGTCCTGGTGTACACATGTGGTTGTGACTGTGTGCACAGCAGGGCTCACTGGGTGTGTCACACACTTCAGATTGATCCCAGACACATACTGACCTCCAATGGTTAAAAACAAACAAATAAATCGGAGAATTCCTCATGCAGGAATTTAAATATAACACTGAACTTAGGGTTGATACAACAAGACTCACAGGGGCCACCCAGTGGCTGGAAGCTGAAGTCCTCTGCAAAGGGGGTCAAGATGTAGGCCGCTTCTCCATCCACCTCCAACACTGCGTCTATTGAATCCAGCCATGTTTAAAATCATGAAGACACAGTGTTGGCAAAATACTCTGTGTTGTAATTAATGGAGTCTTGAATTCTGCTCTCTGTCAAAAACCGTGAAGAAGAATGTTGAAAAAGTGTGCTTATGTTATACAACAGACCAATGATCCAATACAAAGCATCAAGTCAACCTCTGGATGCCTAAACAATAATAATAATGACAAACTACAACTAGAAACGCACTCAGAGAGCGCAGACCTTCACCAAGGCAATAGGGTCAATGATGCATGCCAGCTTTTTTCGATAGTGAAGAGCTATACTCTGAATGACTTCAGGCCACTGGATGTCAGCTGCTAACAGGGTAAGGAACTATGTGGGAATTTGATTTTGTCGCAGCATGTCTGGCAATGATAAAGAATGCTTTCAAAAAATCCTGGATCTAGCATCACCACCAGAATCTAACCATCTGTTCCTTGTCCACCTTGTCTGATTCATCCATGACCTTTCATTCATCCAAATCCGTTCATAACTTTTTGAGATATTTTGCAGACAGACAGATGGACGGACAGACAAATCAACACCAACAAAAACTAAGCCTCTTTGCCAGTGTAATAAAGAAATCTATATAAATAAAGGTTTCAGAGTGGTCAAGTCAAAATTTGCATTGAAATCCGATTTAAGATGCTGTATGAGCTTAAACAGATCGTTCAAACCTTTCCAAGGTGTCTGCAGTACAATTCTGCAGAAAAAAATGGGATAAAATTAGCCCACAGCACTGTAAGAGATGTATCACTGAAGGCGGTTACTGGATTACAACTTCAGGTGCAGAGCCTGTAGTGCAATATTTGTGTTGTCAGTGAAGATCATGGACGGTGGTAGATCTGACATTTACCCACAAGAAATGCACATTGTATGTGTGGGTCACTTACAAGATTCATTATTTATCAAACAAAATAGAAAAGACCTTTTAGCTGTGTATATGGTAGTTTTAGGCATTTTGTTTCCTCAAAAAATACCTGGAACTTGAGTGTTTAAGTGAAAATCTAGTTTCTTTGCCAGGTACACTTTCGCAGCAGTGTAGCGTTATCGGTAAATATAAACTTTATTTTCAGATCCCTCTCTAGCTGCTGTAAATGTTCTTCGTTCACATACAATAAAAGGTGCATGTTATGTTTTACTGTCTCATATGAACAAATTTAAATAAAACTACGTTAATGTTGAAAGCTAATCCCTTACAATGACTATACAGTCATAGTAGAAGCAAACTCCACTTTGTTTAATTTTAGTTGTTTGTATCATGACTTAAATCATCAAGTGACACGTCAGGTTCCACGCAAAACAGAGGAAACCAAGGAGGAAATGTGTGGAACAATACAAACATACCAACTGTCAAGATGTGTAGAGGGCACAACTAAGAGTTGTCCGTCTAACACCTTCTCCCACCTGAGCTGTGGGTCTCTGCAGCTCCTCCATAGGGTACTATGGGCCTCTTGGCTGCTTCTCTGAATAATGCTCTCCTCTTCTCCTGTTAATTCAGGTGGACAGCGTCTAGGTAGGTCTGTGGTTTTGCCATGTGCAATATTTTCAGATGATGGATTGAACAGAGCTCTGTGATATGTTCAAAGCTTGGGATATTATTTTAGAATCTAGCTCTTCTTTCAATCTTTCGTCTGCTGTGCTCCTTGGTCTTCATGTTTGTTCTCTGATGTCTTCTAACAAACCTCTGAGGCCTCCACAGAACAGCTGGACATGTATTGAGATTCAATCACAGACAGGTAATTTTGACTAGTTAGGTGACCTCTGAAGGCAGCCACTCATACTGGATTTTATTTAGGGGTAACATAGTAAAGGGGGGGATGAATACACATACACAATCAATTTTTTTTTTAATCTCATTACCTGAATGGTTACAGACAGTATAACATCCACAATTTGAGCCACTTTCTATTATCCTTAATTAAGAAAGTAAATTCGGGAAAATCACAAAAGGCAGAAATTATGTGTGATTTTCTTTTCAATTGTCATCTTTCTTCTGTCACTGTTAGAAAACATCGTAAAGGCACATTTAGAATAGGTACCATTTGAAATGTACACCAGTTACTCATTTTGGTTTGCATATTTTGAACATTTTTTTTATTTTAAGGTTTGTAACCCATCAGAAACTGGTTCATTTTGATCCATCAGTTGGTATTAAATTCTACCTTATTCATCTGAAGTGTCTTATTTTTATCTTTTATTTTAGCTGGAAATGTGCATGAAATAGGCACAAATAAAACTCATGATCTGGAAAATGATTAAAAACAATACAATCACATGAGACAGCATGCTGCTGCATTTCTTAGTGCTCTTCCTGTGATCATTTGCAGCAGTCACCAGATTTTGCGCTGAAGCATCCCCCTGTGGCTGGGCTGGGGCCTTTGCTGGTCAGCCGTAAGGCCAGTTCAAAGGGATCCACGGTGTCAGCCTGTATTAATAATTCAACAGCAATAAATGCATCAGGAATGCAGAACACAGAGGCAATAAGCTGGAGATTTTCTCATGCAAGAACTTAAGTGTGACACTGACCTTAGATTTGTCACAACAAGGCTTACAGGAGCCCCCTGGTGGCTGGAAAGTGAAGTCTTCTGCAAATCTGGAATGTGTCAGGATGCAAGCTGCTTCTCCATCCACCTCTACCACCTGATTGGTCTATTGAAGACAGGCATGTTTGACATAATTTACATACAGTGCATGAGCACAAAACCTTGAGCTGCTGTTTTCCTTCATGCAGGATATATACAGACCTTAAAGGTGTACTGACAGTCAAAGTGGAAGACATCCTCTGCCCCAGTAATACCTCCATTATACATGACCTGGCAGGTCCTGTTGTTGCCTTTAGGGAGTTTGAACAGACGATATGTGGCAGAAACAAACTTGAAGTCACCTGTATGAACACATGCATGAATCGTCAACTGGTTACAAATCATTAAACAAAGTCCACCTGTGTAAGTCCACTGTAGTGTAAAGTTTCTAACAATTTAGGTTCAATAAGATGTAAAATAGATTGGGAGGAAAATCGCATTTTGCACAGAAAAAGAAGGGGGGAAAAAAAAAGCAAAAACAACAAACAAAGTCTTGGGAAACCAGGAATGTGTCAAAAGCCGATCTGCAAGTTAAAATACGTCACTGAATTAAACCAAATGATCCACAATAAACACTGACCCAAGGGCCCAAACAGTCATGGTTCATCCATTTTTTTTTTCATATTTTCAGGGAGGTAAATTAGTGTAATTAAAATCTTATTTTGTTGTCATTATCGTTTCACTTGTCAAGCAGAAATTCAGACATTTTTTGGTTCTTAAAACTGATGTCATGACCATCTCAAGCACCAAAAAATGTCTCAACATAGGTGTGCAGCATTTCTGTCCAGCTTAGTTTTGTAGCATTGTGTCAACCAAATAATGTCAAAACCCACAACAAACAACCCATAAGTGACAGAAAATGGCATCAAACCCAGGATGTCCTGCAGTTCTTTGTCGTCAACCCCAGGGATGCTGGCCGTAACCAGCCGCGGCTTACTGAAGCCCACTTCCTCAGCCAGCTGCAGCAGATCCTTCCACCACAGGGCTCCACCCAGACATTCACCTGCAAAGATAAACCAGCTTTTATTTTTAACGGTTAAGGTCTCTCACAGACTGCAGCAACAATCACACAAAGTCTCAATGACATTCATTTATACGCAACCGTTATCCAGGTGTGTGGTGAACTGCTGCTGAGCTTGGCTAACAGTATTAGAAAACTAGAACATTCAAACCCCAAAATATGTTGGTTGTGAAGCTCTGAGAAGAATCACTGCTCCACTATGAGACAAAAATCAATCTTGACCAAAAAGAAAACAACTGTCTCAAGATCTAGCCTGGAGAATTATACCTGAACACTTCTTACAAACAAATAGAAGCTGGCAGATTTAGGTTTAAAGAAGTCGTAATTTTACCAACAAGTTTTGTCTGACTGGAAGTAATATTGACATTTTGCAGAAGGCCAGCTAGAGTCTAGACTGGATTGGAGGGAGCTAAAAATTAGGGTGATGGCAAGGAGGCCTTCTAACCTCAAAGATTCGGAGCTCATGAAAAAACATAACAGGGAAAACATGCAAAAAGCTGGTTATAGGAAGGGCTTGACTGCTATAATACCAATAAAGAATGTTCTATCGATTATTGAGAAGGATAGCGATCATTTTTCAAATCTTTCATAAAATGTAAGTAAAAAGAGATCAATTCGTTTTTTTCTAAATTTATCCTCCTTTTTCATTATTTTATTATCTTATCAGAGACACCCGTTTCATTTCCTGTCAGAAATAGACTTTTTGGATGAATAAAAAAAAACATCAAATCAATAGTTGCCAGTGATATGAATAATTTTGGGTTTATCTGTAAAAGTTGGAACACCCTGAAGGAGTAAACAAACCTCTCACTAACTACTTCAGAAGCTACATCTCTCAGGAGTCAACATCGGGACACAGTTTGCACTAAAACTGGGTACTTACCCAAACAACAGAAGAAATTAGCTTTTCAGATTAGAAAAACGTTTATTTCTAAAAAATAAATAAAAAATCTACTTCTAGCATATTACCAAACCAAGGAAAATGTTTAATTTAACATGTGTCTTTGTTAAAATAAAGTTCTGATTTCGTTTAGGGCAGCTGAGTTTGGTTTAGTGGGAGCAGAAGAACGTGGCCCACCCCACAACACTTTGTGATTTTTAATCTCCTCTGTCAGTCGTCCGCTGGAGTAGATGTCACTGAAGTACAGCTCACCCCCATCCTGAGGAGAAAAACAATGTTTGTAGTAAAAATTACAGTAATCTGAACTCAAATCTACACCGTATTAAATAGACAAAACTTTATTAAAAAGGATAAAGCTGAGTACCTTGAGAACACTGTATGCCTCAGCCAGCACCTGCTTCTTGTCGGGGGAAAGGTTCACCACGCAGTTCGATCTACGCAACATGAAAAATCAACAATGTAGAAAACACCAGGTACTATGAGGAGAAGCAAGACAGATGAAGGAAGAATGATATCTTACATGATGATATCAAACGCATTCTTTTCCAGACCCGCCTCAGTTAAGGCCTCGATGTAGCCCTGGACAAAACTGACATTTGGCTTCTTGTAGCCGAACTCCTTCATGTGATAATCGGTGTGTTTTCTGGCCACTTCTAGCTGTAACAGAAGATAGATATCTGAGTTTTCAGGAAGGCTGCACATGTAATCTAATTTTTGATGTATTTTGATAGCAACATGTTTTAGCATTCATAATATTAACATTTTCCCATTTCTCATATTACACTTCTTTGTAACGTGTTGCAAAACTTCGATATTTCCACCCCAATGACATGACTCAGTTTACGGACTACTTTAGTAGTGTACACTTCTTAACGTTCAGTCAAAAACCATTTTGTTTTTTGTTTTTTTTACAGCAAAACACAAAGAAAAAACCAACAATACTTCTGTATTTTACTGTTCAACTGTCCAGCTGCTCTTCATCTTTATATTACTTTAAAATAATACATAAAATACTCATTTTAAATAGCTTCCATTCACCTTTTGAACTAATTCATTCCAAAAAATGAAACTCAATCACTAAAAAGAATTAATTTCAAAAATCAATTCTTTGCTTTATTATCTTTTTTCCCCATCACCAATAATTAAACAACACACTATTTTTGGCATCTGGACAAACTTTCTCAGTATAAATCTGTAGAGAATCTGAACCCAGTTCCAAAACATTGGGTCCAGTTTAAAACCCACCAGTGAAACCAGTAAAAGTATCCAAGGGCCAAAAAAGCTGTGAAATGGCCCTTTGTGTGTATTTATCAGTTAGTAACTCCGAAATCAAAAATGATCATTAAAAATTGGACAAAAACTTGGGTTTTGTTGTGGCCAAACAAAAGTGAGGTTTACCATATAAATAAAACCAACATAAAAACTATACTTTTCATAGATTTGATTTTTCACTTCTAGATAATTGAATAAAAAAATTAACTCTGGAAATGTAATATTTTTTCTGTTTTTTTTCTTCCATTTTTCCATACTTATACTTACTTACAAATACAATTTTATTTCAAACTTCGGTATAAATTCTAGACTTTCCCCGAATGCATAGAAACCCGCATACTTTTAAACTGTCTTGATAAACTGCATTTTCTTCTAAATTACATCCCCATCTCTCTATGGAAACAGTTGCTTTATTTTATTTGAAAGTAAATCATTTCTTGCTTTGAATATTACTTGGGTTGTTTTAATTAGATCCTTACATTTTACAGCTTTTGATTTTAAAAAGAGTTAATTGTAGCCGGCGTTATGTTAATCTGATGGCCCTTTTCTGCATTGTACACATAGTGTGCATCTTAATATATCATAATATGCGTTTCACTGAACCTCTACACAGTAAGACAGACGTGGAAAGGTCATGTTTTCTTATTTAGTAGATGTGGTGTTTTTCCCCAGGAAATGCTCCAAGCAAACTCTTCTCAATCTTATTATCAAAGTTTGTTCTGGTCAATTTAAAGACAATTTATTCATATTTTAACAATGTTTTGCAATTCCACACCAGAGCAGAAAACCTTTGTGTGACATGCATATAACACTTTTTCTTTACCTCCGATTCTCTGCATACGTCAGTAATTGGCATAATTAATATTGTTTGCCGTAGAACTGAGCCTTGAGGTACATCACATGTATAACTTATAATTTTGTATTTTCTCTAACCAGTTCAAAACATTTTGAGCTTTTTGTTGAGCGTCTAAAATGTTTAGATCCACTTAAAGAAAACACCTTAAAGGAGAAGAGTTAGTCTGTGTTTTGACAACAGAATAAGATGTCATTGCAGCACCTGGGCCTCAGTCATGTCAATGCCAGTGACATGGCCTTTCTCCCCAACTAGCAAACTCAACATGTAGCAGTCCCTTCCACTTCCACAGCCCAGGTCCAGTATCCTGCAGCCCTCCAAGCACTCTGGCACCACCAGACCACATCCATAGTACCTGGTTGGGGAGTGATTTAGAAACGTATCAATCTCAAAGCTTTATTTCAGTGTCAAAAGGAAAAAGCATCACCCTCCCCTAATTACTTGTCAGTGACTTCAGGGTGAACTTTCTTCAGGGCTTCGCGAACATGGGTCGGAAGAGGCTGGGCTGGAGCTACACAGGCACCGGTCTTCAGGTCCGATGTCTTCTGGAGCCTCTTTCCATAATAATCCTGTTTTGACAGAGAAAAGCTCAAACAACGAAGACAAGGTGAATAGCATCCTCTATCCTGGTGGTGCTGCTGGAAGACAGATAATGTTAGCAACTTCGGTTATGATAGCAGCAGCTGCAGTAAAGCAGTTTGTTCTGGTACCAAATAATGTGTAGTGAGCTTTATTTTTGAAGTAGAAAAAGGGCTTTTTTGCCCTTTTATGATTATCACAAACCTGCAGATATGTCCTTTGGATACTTGTTAAAACTGTTTGCAGCTTTACCTTTGATAAGATATGGTTTCAGCAATGAATGATTCCTGTGATCAGATTATTTTTCATCAGTTAACAAAAAAATGTGGGTGAAGAATCTAAATTTTAAGCCCCACATGTGTGTTTTTACTTTTAAACTACAGCCCAGGGAGTAGGAA
The DNA here is from genome assembly GCA_036173005.1 of Crenichthys baileyi. NCBI lineage: Eukaryota > Metazoa > Chordata > Actinopteri > Cyprinodontiformes > Goodeidae > Crenichthys > Crenichthys baileyi. Next base: position 21,566 of record JAHHUM010000107.1, on the reverse strand, counting down.
GAGTCTTACGTCACTGCTTGGGGATAAAAGCTCTGCGGTGAGGAGACCTGGTACAATTTTCAGTTTCAAAAATATTGAGTAAAATGGTTTCTTTCCCTCTCTGACCGCATTCTCAATTTATGAAACAAAATTATTTTGTCAAGTCATGCTTACTTGTGAGAACAATCAATCATTGAATCATAAAAAGAGTTCACTTGAGACCTTTGGTCTTTTATGGCCCACAGTTGAGTCCCCAGCTTTGGAAACCACTGTCTAAATAAAAAGGACAATTTCAATGAATTTGAGAACGCTGATCAGTCCTGTCTTGTTTTTTGGACTGTGGGAGGAAGCAGGAGAACCTGCTGAGAACTCATGCATACACGGGAAAAACATGCAAAGTAGAAAGATCCCAGGCAACAATGCTACCAACTGCACTACCGTGCAACCCTGCACTTTGGACCCCCCCCCTCCCTATATCTAAAGTCCGAATTACTTTTTGTGATCAGTCTTGCTCGTTGCTTTAAGTGCTTTTTAAAAAAGAATAATTATATAAACACTCATTTAATTTCACATATTCAAAAACGTAGGTTTTGGTTATTTTCTGAACATTTTATATTCCATCTATTTTGATTAATTTGAGACGGATGGCTCTTATTACTGCTTTTTGATCAACCCAAAGCAATGTGCGACCACCTGGTAGAGATTCATCATTGAAGTCACATTTCTTTACAGAAGACCAGGAGCACATTATAGAAAATTGCTTTAAACAATCTTTACAAAACATTGTTTGTTTTGGAGGAAAAAAAAAAAGAAATCACGTGGCAAGAAGTACTTTCTTCTAACCGTTTTTTTTTTTGTGCGCATGAAAATGAACAAAAATGTGAATGCAAGAAATGCCAAAAGACGGTGAAACGACGTCACATTACCTTGACATCCACGTGAACGCTGCTGTCAGAGAAGCCTTTTTGGCTGGCAAACAAGCAAATACATGAATTAGTTAAAAATTAACTTACAATGCCAACGTTTTAGTCTTGACCGTGACTATAGCTGTTTTTAAAGCGATTTTACTGATAGCTACTGCTACTGGAAACTTACAGGATAATTAAAATAAGGAAACTAACTTAATAACTGTTATTTTGAGATAAATCCATGTCCCCGTTTCGGGCTAATGTGCATACTAAAACCTGAACACTCCTCGCCTACTTGACTGTAAAATGACACTTCAAAACAGTTCATCATAGGAGGATGAAGTACTCCTTACCTGTTGTGAGCCATTATTAGGTGTGTATACGAGGTTTGAAGCCTGAATAGTGAACGTCTGAAAGCAAACATAGGATATCACTTCCTGCTTCGCTGCGCCCCCTGCTGGACTTTCCCCCCAAATCACAGTCCAAAGGTCAAACTTTTTTTTCCCCAACTTTATTGAACTATCATTTACAAACAAGCCATTTGTACTAAAGATTATTTTTAAATCTGCCAATACGTACGCAGAGGCAAAGGTTGCATTAAAGAAAAAACAAAAGACAAATAAAAGCAACAGTAAAATAACAAATTAGACTGTTTCAAATTTAAGGGCTTCTAGATCATATTCTTTCATAATACCGAGACATTTCTTTGCGTTTCTATTTTCCATTACTTTAATGGCTTGTACATAAATGGAAACTCATTGAAAAATCTACAGAATTAGGGAGTCATTTTCTTAAATTTAAATTTGTGTATGTTTTCCTGAGATCAGTGTTCACCCGGAAAATCTTTTTACTTTCCAAAAAAAGTCTGTATATAATCAAACAGTCCAAATGGTTGATCCATCTTAGACTATATTTTAACTTTATGAAGCAATTAGCTTTAAACTCGTAAAAAGTTTTATATTAATCCAATCGAAAAGATCAGAACTGAGGTCAGTTACGGTTGGCTGTGGCCTGAGGGTCAGCAGCATAGGAGAGCAGCCTGTGTAAAAACATGTTAAATCTTTTCTGGATTTTATTTTAACTTTAAATTCCATTCTGATGTATTGGAACATTTCTTTAATTTAATTCAGAAAGTTTAACTTTTGAGTGGATTAATTGCACACATTTTCCAAGTGTTTGTTTCTTGGTTAGGGCTGCCTATGCATTACCATGTCCACTGTTGTTAGGGAACAAGAGGTGGTAAACCCAGGACGGGTTCTTAAAAAGGGCAACATAGGACAAACAGCCATGCACTTTTCCCCACAGTCTTAACTGAACATGCATGATTTATTTAAGCTTCAGGAGGAAGCCAATGTACCCAGAAAGAACCCACGTATGGAAGATGAGAACATGCAAACTCCATGCAGAAAGGTTCCTGTTGGCTGGAAGGCAACAGTGCTTACAACTGTGACTGCAGCCCCCATGGATATTAAAATGATTAGTATTTATTTATCACGTGATTTTTCAACAGGACCCCTTTTTAGTTCACGGTTTCTATCAAAAGAGAGAGTACGCAGTAGCTGGGAATTTATTTAAATGCTTTTTAGAAAAAAACGTTTCATTTAATAGTTTTACACAATTGTTGTTTTAATCACAAGCTTTAAGTTTAGCACATTTATGTAAATAATGTTAATGACTCCTGCTTGTTTTTAACCAAATCACCAATGCTGCAATTATTCATCCACCTCCTAAAGCTCCTTTCAGATAAAAAAAATAAAAATGTATTTTACATTTCTTTCAAGGTTAAGCAGACTGTCCAGGAACTTTATTAGCAAGCCACTGAATTTCCGTATGGTGTGAGACAGAGGCCCGTTTCTCTTTGCCTTCAAAATGGAAAAACAATTTCGATAGGACAGATGTGTGTTGATCCTCCCATGTCAATAAATGGCTACCTGAAAAACAGCTACACAACAAAACTCATCCAAATCTACAGATTGATAATTAAAATGTTTTAAACTGAAACTGTGACAAACACAGCCACAAAAAAATGCTTAAAAAAAAAAAGGGAGGTAAAGCAAATCTCCAAAGTTTACTGTTGGAGAATGGCAACAAAGAGCCTCCTGGGGTCATCCAGTCTCCATAACTATTTAAGGCTTTTGCACACATCTCACAAAGTTGTAAGAGACACCAGTGAGTGATGGGGTAATTATTTGCTTCAGCCTCACTGTATTAATGTACCATTCCTCAACACAAACTTTAATCACTCATCCAAACCAAGCTCAAGAGGAAGTCAAGCAGACAACACAGTCTGTAAACTTATATTTATTGAATTTACATTCATCTTAGTTGCTGAAATAAATGGCTTATGATCAGAACGTTCACAGAATATGTGCAAAACACATACACTTAAAATCAGAAATGCATCTTTGGCAAAACTGCGCTGATCTCCGGAACAACTGCTTATCGTTAGTCAAATGTACCTCTACAACCTCGCAATGCAGGGAGATAAGAACTCAGTATTAGCCATAATAAATCTGTCCATGGAAATAAAGCTAATGATTTTTTATATATAATTTATTAAAGCAACTATATGGTTCTCCAACACGTTAGATGATTTTACACAATTTGCAACTATAAAGTGGTTTTAAGATGTTATCTCTATTAGATTTAAATAAGCAGATATGAAAATACTTCTTTAAAGAGATACAAGTACACATTACTTCATCTTTAACTCAGAAAATGTGCCAATATGCAAAGCACTTTAAAGCGTGTTTAAGTCGAGATGCATAAAGCTCAATCAGCTTACTGGTAATACAGAAAGTCTCTCATTGCATTGTAACCCTGTGCTGAAGAATGAGGGGAGAGGGCCTCCTGCAAGGTTACTTCAGTATATATGCATACTAAAATAAATTGGTTTGACCAATTGTTAAAAAGGTTTGTGATTTGCAAAGATGGCGCTGCGCGTATTCTTGCAGTTGCAGGAAGGAAAGTGTTTTATAATCTAATTCCAGGTTACAAATGATTCAAGTCGCACAAAACATGAGTGACTTCTTCAGTATGTGGTGATATTAGGTACTATAACCTCAAACCCAATGATAGAAAGCTCAGGAACGCCATCCTGGGAATTTCACCCAGAGAATATTACCTTCGTGTAAGAAAAAAGGCACAGAGGTTCGTTTATAACAATACTTGTGACAAATGGGACGAGATCAGAGTTTACAAAGTCAATTTATTAAATTCTAATTTGAAAATACTTTTAAAATACTTGTGATCAAAGAATAAAAGAAAAAAAAACAAACAAGCCAGTACTGAGGGACGGCCTCCACAAAACACAGAAAAACAAAAATAACCCTTATTAAAAAAGGCACCAGACAGTGAGACAACCCAAACTCGGGAATCACGGCACAAAAAGGAGGAAGACAGTCACCACACCAGCACCGGGCCTCAGCTGCAAAAGAAACAATAAATATCATGAACACCCCAGTATAATAATAATAAAAAAAAAACGAAGTAATTTACAAAATAAAGCAAAATAAACCCAGTAACTTCCCCCAAACTAAGTTAAAAGAGGATTGGGACCAAATGTGGCCCAGAAGCCACGCCCGGGATGTGAGCTGGGCGCTCCGATGCCACAACCCAAGCAATTCAACCACCGCTAAGAGCCACCGGGATCCAGACGTAGGAAACGGGCTGAAATTCGTCGGCGCAATAATTCACACAGAGTTCCGGAGACAAAACAGCAGCGATCCAGTTATCAGGAGAGACTTATGAGCTTTAGTTGATCACTAGTTCAGTTAAAGTAGAAAACTTGAGCAGACAATGAGAATTAACATAATTGCCCACCTGTCGATCCACACAGCCGCGCACACACACGCACAGGATGGAGAGGAGAAGCAGCCCTGTGGCGTTCACTTAAAATCATACTAAACTTAGCTTTTCTACAAGGATCAGCCATAGTGCAGCAAGAGAGAACACCTACCACAAGGAAATCAAAGCAGCATTTACCACACTTTGCGATCCGTCACTCGTCCAACAGGACGCGAGCCACAGTGGACGCGCACAGGAGACATGCGTCTCTGAGGCGTGGGGCGGCTTGTTTTATACCACACCTCAACCGGAAGTTCTTACCGGAACTTAGTTGTACAGGAATAAGCATCTCTATACCACTACAAGTAATTAGGATTTGTGTGAATTAACTGTGCAATTTCATTGTTGTGGAAACTTAGATTGATTACAAAGACATCTTGGTCACATTACAACCACAAACCTCTGCGCATTCCTTTGATTGTATGTCGCTGATCAAGAAGTCGTTCAAAGTTAAGTGGAAAGTAAATGATCATTTTTACAAATAAAGATCATGTGTTTAAAGGCTCCTTCAATCTGATACCCCTAAATTAATCTAGAGCAACCAGTTGCCTTCAGAAGTCACCTGATTAGTTAACAGAGTAATTTAATCTGATTTTAAATCCATCTGTTCTGTGAGGGTGTCGGGGGTTTATAGGACATTAGTGAAAAACATGAAGACCAAGGAACACAGCAGCAGATAGGCCAGATAGCCATTACCTAAACTGACAGGCAGAGCAGGGCGAGGACTAATCAGGGAAGCAGCCAAGAAGACCATGGCAACTCTGGAGGAGCTGCAGAGATACACAGCAGTTTGCCACAAGTCATCTAGGACAAACTGCAAAGATGTGGAAGAAGCTGCTCTGATGAGACCAAAATGAAACCTTCTGGAGAACGACCAAATCTCCGTTGTGTTGTGAAAATTCAATGCTGCTGAAACGCACTACCCCACAGTCAAACACGGTGGTGGCAGCATCGTACTGTAGGGTTGCTTTTCTCCAGCAGGAACAGGGAATCTGGTTTGGACTTCAGTAGAAGATGGATGGAGTTATACACAGGTTGATCCTGGATGAAAGCCTGTTAGAGGTCGCAAAAGACTCAGTCCCTAGATGAGCAAAGCAGAAAGAGGCGAACCCCAAAAGACTCAGAGTGAAAGGAGGTTCACATTCCACACTTTTCAGATTTCTATTTGTTGAAAATGTAGAAAACCGTGCTCTACTTTACGCTGGCATGTCACTAAAAATCTCGATAAAAATGCAGTGAAGTTTGTTGTAATGTGAGAAAACAATATTCAAGGCTTTGAACCCTTTTGGAAGGATTTCATATCAGGAGAAACCAATAAAACTACCTTTTAGTTGGCTCATCCAGCCTTATTTTAACAGATGCCTAAATATTTAGTGACCACCCAAATACAAAAGTTTAGGTTTATTCTTGACTTTCCTCTCTAACTGAACAGTGCAAACGCTAAAGGTTTTAAAAAGGACAAACTTCAAGTTATAAATCTGCTTCAAAAACCATTTTGCTGAAACATTTAATGACATCAGAATGGAAGTTGCTCCAAAAAGCAACATCAAATCCTAATAGTAGTACAATGCTTCTAATGAGGGATTAATATTTTTATTTAGAAGCTGGTGAAGATGGTAATCTTTGTGACTGAAAGAGGCTGGGTGTTGCCTATTTCAGTTTTAATCTCTCTCTGAAGCCCAACATTCTAGATTTCAGTATCCGTTTTATCAGCATTTGCCAGTTTCACTAAAGCTCATCATTGTTCATCAAAATCACACACTGCGCTTTGTTAGGCACTGACTACATACATTCAGCTACTTCAGATAGAAAATGATTGTATGCCAAGTAAATGTTACATTTCCTACTAATAAAACACACACTGATCTATTTATTTAAACATGTGACAAACTAATCACAAACCACAACTCGAGACTAAATTAGGGAAAAACTAAACCTATGTTTGGTTTGGTTTTATTTTGAAAAAAATATTTAACTTTTAAAGAAAATGTGCAAAACTGGAAGTGTTCACACTTTGATTTATGTTTTAATAATGAACATTAACTACCCTATAACTTGCAAGACAAACAGAAGGCAGAGTGGTTTATAACTGCTGAAAAAGAACTTTAGCAGCATGACTAGCGGGACATCCTGCAGTCTGCTCCCGACGTCCCATTCAGTATCAATGCGTCTGAACGCACAGGTGACCTGCATACAAAATGTTCCTGCTGTGCACCTTCCAATCACCATCACGTAGTTCGGTGGCAGCAGAGAACAGCTCTGCAGATTTCCTGCCATCGCACAGGAACCGTTCCCTCCTCATGCCCCCACTTCAGCTGTGAAGACCTTCGCCGAGTCAGTGGGTTGGGCTGAAGGAGAAGGATGACTGCAGAGAGCGGAGCTTGAACAGGCTTGCACTGCATAACCCATAATGCACTGTTTAAGGCCACTGGGACCAGTATGGAGAAGAGCAAGGTGTCTCCACCTTTGGATCAGAGTCATTTTGCTGCTCCCACATCTGGTTGTTCTAAGATGTACTCAATTATAAAACAATCTGAAGGAGCTTCAAACAATGCTCAGCACCAGACTCAGCAAATCTGTTTTCCTTTCCTGTGTGATTAAGGACCGTGTTTCAGCCCTGCGGGTCAGAACTGTGGGTCGGGGCGTCCTGTTCACTGATGGTGTGGAGGAAAAGGCACACAGGGGCGCTGAGTGAGCCGCTGCCTACATTCTGAGGCATCTGTGGGGTTCCCGCCACCCCGCGTCCGGGCCTCCTCTCCAACCCAACCAGCGCCTGGTCCTCCTCCAAATTCAGGGAGGCTCGATGACCACAACTGTCGCAGAAGTCGCCTGCATCCTCCTCCTCATTATTGTCATCCCCGCTGTGCCCCAGCAGGCTCTCTCGTTCCTTACCGTCCTGGTCTGTCCCTCCGGCTCCACCACAACTGTTGCTCCCACGTGAGCCGCACACACACACCTCAATCCCAGAGTCCCCAGTGAAACGCCGCCTCCTTCCATTGGGGAGCCGCTCTTTATCATCAGTACAGCCCTCTGACAGGGTGAAGTCCTTCAGCAGGGGGTCCTTGCAGGAGTCATCCTCACCTTCTGTTTTTTTCTCCTGGCTGGTGAGTGTCTCCACATTCAGCCTGTCTGACAGAGGAACAATGCTGGAATCCTGTGCTGTTTGCACGGGTTTGTTGTCAGGCTTCGGCCTAAAGTCAAAGATAGGAGGAGGCAGTTCCTCTATTGTGGGTCTGCTGCCCCGACCATCACCGACTGGGGGAACAGGCGTGGACTGGATGGACTGACAGTGTCCCATCTGCTGCTCAGGAGTCATGGGAACAGAAGAGATCGAGGATGGGCTTGTGCTTAAGGCAGTGTAAGGAGGTGGAGGGGTCGGAGGCCGATTGACCACCTCTTCATAGTCGGGAAGGAGGTAGTTTGGCAGAAACCCTGGAGAGAAAAAACATGAAACTCAGCTTAGAGATTAAAACCCAATGTTCTACATAAAATTACTTTCTGCTGGACCCAGATATTTACATAGATTGTAAAGAAACAGGAAAAACATTTTTAATTGACAACATTAAATGAGTTTGCCGTTTTATTGTCAGGTAGGCTTACCAAAATTAATTATATTTTCTAAATCCTGGAAAGGACGTGGAAAGGGATTTATTTAGTGTTTAACTCCCTTTTATTTCAGAAGTTTATTACACTGCTCAAAAAATAAAGGGAACACTTAAACAACACAATATAACTCCAAGTAAATCAAACTTCAGTGAAATCAAACTGTCCACTTAGGAAGCAACACTGATTGACAATCAGTTTCACACGCTGTTGTGTAAATGGAATAGACAACAGGGGGAAATCTTTGGCGATTAGCAAGACACACTCAATAAAGGAGTGGTTCTGCAGGTGGGGACCACAGACCACTTCTCAGTACCTATGCTTTCTGGCTGATGTTTTGGTCACTTTTGAATGTTGGTGGTGCTTTCACACTCGTGGTAGCATGAGACGGACTCTACAACCCACACAAGGGGCTCAGGTAGTGCAGCTCATCCAGGATGGCACATCAATGCGAGCTGTGGCAAGAAGGTTTGCTGTGTCTGTCAGCGTAGTGTCCAGAGTCTGGAGGCGCTACCATGAGACAGACCAGTATACCAGGAGACGTGGAGGAGGCCGTAGGAGGGCAACAACCCAGCAGCAGGACCGCTACCTCCGCCTTTGTGCAAGGAGGAACAGGAGGAGCACTGCCAGAGCCCTGCAAAATGACCTCCAGCAGACCACAAATGTGCATGTGTCTGCACAAACGGTTAGAAACCGACTCCATGGTATGATGGTCCGACGTCCACAAATGGGGGTTGTGCTCACAGCCCAACACCGTGCAGGACGCTTGGCATTTGCCAGAGAACACCAGAATTGGCAAATTCGCCACTGGCGCCCTGTGCTCTTCACAGATGAAAGCAGGTTCACACTGAGCACATGTGACAGACGTGACAGAGTCTGGAGACACCGTGGAGAGCGATCTGCTGCCTGCAACATCCTTCAGCATGACCGGTTTGGCAGTGGGTCAGTAATGGTGCGGGGTGGCATTTCTTTGGAGGGCCGCACGGCTGTGTCAGCAGTTCCTGCTAGATGAAGACATTGAAGCTATGGACTGGCCCCGCCCGTTCCCCAGACCTGAATCCGAGCGAGCACATCTGGGACATCATGTCTCGCTCCATCCACCAACGTCACGTTGCACCACAGACTGTCCAGGAGTTGGCGGATGCTTTAGTCCAGGTCTGGGAGGAGATCCCTCAGGAGACCATCCACCGTCTCATCAGGAGCATGCCCAGGCATTGTAGGGAGGTCATACAGCCACGTGGAGGCCACACACAATACTGAGCCTCATTTTGACTTGTTTTAAGGACATTACATCAAAGCTGGATCAGCCTGTAGTGTGTTTCTTCACTTTAATTTTGTGTGTGACTCCAAATCCGGGCCTTCATTGGTTAATAAATTTGATTTCCATTGATGATTTTTGTGTGATTTTGTTGTCAGCACATTCAACTTTGTACAGAACAAAGTATTCAATGAGAATATTTCATTCATTCAGATCTAGGATGTGTTATTTGAGTGTTCCCTTTATTTTTTGAGCAGTGTACATTTTATGAGTATTTGGTACAATAGCTTTTAAAACTATATTATTACAGTCACGTGTTTTCGATTCCCTTCTAGAAGCTTCTCACACTAGTTTACTGTAATTTTCGCCCACTCCTCCTGACAAAACTGGTTTAACGGGGCCTTGTACACACACACACACCTTTCAGCTCAGCTCTCAAGTTTTCCATAAGACTGAGATCAGGGCTGAGTGACGGCCGCTCCGAAACACTGTGTTGCTTTTAAAGTAGTGGCTTCTTCCTTTCTGAGTGTCCTTTCAGCCACTATACATGGGCTTGTTTCACTGTGGATAATCACGCTGTCTTAGCAGGTTCAGTCAGCATCTTTACAAACACTTTGATTTTAGGGGTTGGTCGACACGTTACACAACAGCACATCTGGGACACAGATGCCGTCTCCTTCCTGAACATACAGTGTGTAGACTGGACATTTGTATGGTGTTTATACAGTTGAAAAGATGAACTACGCACCTTCAGGTATTTGGTAATTTGATGCAAGGATGTACCAAACCTGTGGATCCTCTCACGGATCCCTTTCTTTGAATTTTCCCTGACGTAACAAGGAACCACTGTGTTTGAGGCGTTGTCTTAAAAATACATCATCAAATGCCTCCATTTCAGTCAAAAGCTGTGAGCCAGAAGGTTACAAAGCGACATCATCATTATCTGGGATTTACCAAACTTATTGCAAGCATAGTAATCCTGGTGTTTTTTTTTTTTTACTTCTGAACCTGAAGAAAGCTAAAATAAAAAAGATATTTCTGGTACAGAAACAAATAAAAATATTGTTGTTAATCCTAACTGACCTAATATAGGAACAAAATGTCTGATATAAAGGTGAGACAGAGAGAAAGAACTTCACAGAACCTTCCAGATTATTCTTCAAGCCCTGCCAAAGCAACAGGAGGTGAAGGGAAAATTGACCAACTCACGTCTGGCCTTTTTCCTGCGCTGCAGCACAGTGGGAGCAGGTTTTGTAACGTTGGCAAACGACCAAGAAAGCAATGCTCTACGTTTCTAGAAAACTGGGGCATGCAAACAGGTAAGGTGCTGATGCTGTATGTACCCCTGGATGAATCTCGATGCAAACATTAAATCTAAGCCAAGCTGCTAAATGTCCAAGCTACAGTGTTTACTGGGGAATATTATGTCACTATTTTTCACAACAGCAATATACATCATCGCTCCTTTATTAGGTGCACTTGTTTATTTGCTTGTTAACACACAGCAAATCAGCCATGTGGGCATTCAGGCATCTAGATGTAAAAACAACTTAAAGTCAAATTGAGCATCAGAAATTGCCATGCACAACATCTCTGGTCTGAAAAAGAAAAACATTTCCAGTCATGGGTCGTTGTGTGGATGAAAATGACTTGTTGATGTCAGAGGAGAACAGGCAGATTGGTTTGAGATTGTAGCTCAAATAAGAGCTCATTACAGCCATGGCATGCTGGATCCCATTTCTGAACGGACAATATGTTGGAGCCTTCAAGCAGATGGGCTACAGTGGCAGAACATCACACCTTGTGTCGCTCCTGATAAAAAAGAACCGGAAACTGAGGATACCATTTGCACGCACTCACCCAAACTGGACAATAATGGATTGGAATAATGTTAGCTGGTCCGATGAGTCTAAAATTCAGCTTCAGCATTCAGACTAATGGGTCGAAATTTGGTGTCAGCAACATGAAAGAATGGATCCATTCTGCCATGTATCAACGGTTCAGGCTGGTGGTGGTGTAGCGGATATTCTCTTAGAGACTTTCGGTCATTTAGAGCCAATCGAGCATCGTTAAATGCCACAGCCAGCCTATTGTTGCTGACCATGTCCATCGCTTAATGACCACTGTGTACCGATCTTCTGATGGCTACTTCCAGCAGGATAAAGCATCATGTCACAAAGCTCAAATTGTCTCAACCTGAAACATCTGCAGAGACTGCATGATGCTGTCATGCCAATATGGACCAAAATCTCCTAGGAATGTTTCAGACACCTTGTTGAATCTATGTCATTAAGAATTAAAGCATCTATGAAGCCAAACTGGTACTGGTGAGGTGTACCTAATAAAATGGCATGTAAATGTGTATTAATACTCTCATTGAGGTGAAAGTGATTTAATTTCCCTTTGGGATTAATAAAGTGTTTTTGAATTGAATTGAAAGAAGAAAAATAAGTTGTGATCTTCAGCTTTTGGGGTTCATTCTCACAGGATGGCATGGTGATCTATTTTCCAATTAGCCTGTAATCAGTATTATATCAACCCTTGGCATCGAGTGAAAACTACAACCCGTGTTCATAGGAAAATGTTCTTTGGTGCACCTGAGAGAAACATCTGTCAGTGACTCGCTTACACCTTTGTTTAGTACAGATGCTTGCATTATGCAGAGACATAACGTGTGTAGGTGAATCTTACTGAAGTAGAAGGGAACTGAGGGAAAGTTGTGTGCTTCACGGTAAGCGATGAGGTTGATCTCGTGCTGCCGTTGTTGCTGCTGCATTCTGTGTTTTGTGCGTCGATGGTGGCAAATGCAGCAGAAGCACAAAATGAAGATGATTACCCACACCAGCCAAAACCCTGAGAGAACAAAATGCCAACGACAACACAGTTACTATAGAAATCTAGATCTCATTGTTTTGCTTCATATTTCAAAATAAAACAGGAAGTAATCTAAAATCTGCTTCTCAACATCGACACAAAGATGTCAGATGAAGAGCAGTAGGTCACCTTCTGCCAACAGCTGGTTGAAAGACATGAAAAGCATTCACATGCAAGAAAACTAGGAAACAATCAAATTTGGTGGCACAGAATCAATTTACCCCTCAATATTTACATAATTATTCTGTTATATCACTAAAAACAAATAATTTTAATGTGTTCAAAGTAATATCTTCTCAGCACAAAAGGTGTTTAGCAGTCTGCATTTATTTTTAGAACTGCTCTAGACTTCAGTCTAAACAGCAGCAGAAGGCAGAGAGGTATTTTGTTTATTATGTGTGGGAAATAAACTGATTTCTCATGTGTCATCACAGAAAAATGTGAGGAATTTCCCTTCAAGGACAAAACGAACGCGATGGCAGAAGAAACAGAACACACAGTAAACACTGAAATAAGCCTCTGAGAAAATGAATCTCTGCTGGTGATGTGCTTCCACATAAACAATCCCACAGGTGGATTTGGTCAACATTTCAAAATGTTTTGCTGCCATTTATATACTTGCAGCGTTAAATTACAGTTTCTTTTATCTGCATCAGTTTTAGGTTAAACTGTTCAAAACTTCATAAAAACAGTCATTCACATCAGGTGTGTTCTTAGTTTTCTTTAAAAATAACCCGCGAAAAGTCGGTATGGGCAAAACGTCATTAAATGACCTTTTAGTACCATTAAATACTGATCCTTTTAACTTTTACAACAACTCATCCCCTCAGGCTTGTGTCATCACTAACTCTGTCCATCTGATTATTTCCCAATATATTGTGGCACTAGACAAGATGTATATTATGTACAACTTTGTGATGCAATTTGTGATGTTTAAATGTGTACGTATAAATGTATTTGGGTTCTGTCAGCATCTTACAAACCAAAACGATTAATGACTTAAATACTTTAAGTTGTGATGTTTCAAATCTAAGATAAAGAACAGAGGGGGCATTTTATTTTTCTGAAATTCAGATTTTTATCTTTTAATAATACCAAAGCACATAAACTCTGGAAAGTCATATATATTCGAGCTCCATTTTCCTTTTTGTTTCTACGCATTGTCAACCCGTGTCTCATGAGTAATTATTTTAACTACTGTGGGAAGTTTTATGATTTAAAGGCATCAGGGTTACTGTTAGATGCAACTTGAGAAGGTAGGAGATAACATGCAACAGTACAGAGAGCAGGAAGCGCAACCACAAAAAAACCTGATGTGGATTCGGATTATCATCGACTAATCAGGACAATATTGGTCAAGTACCAAAATAATAGTTAGTTGCTGCCTTAAATGCAGAAAAACATCAAGTAAAACATCATCTCAGAAAATGAAAAGCCGAAATTTGGAATATTATCAGAGTAGTTCCAGCCCAGTTTCTCATCGAAAATAAGCTTTAATCTTTCGAAAAAAAAGGTGAACTTGTTTTGCTCCGTGGTGTCTGCATTTATGAAACAAGTAACGCAAATAAGGAGCAGAATATATCAGATTTTTCTAAACTGGATTAAATGTAATTATTAGAAGGTAAAACCACTTTAACTACCAGACTGTGAAAACAGAAAAAAAACATTTACTCATTTCTGATTTATGATTAATATATGAATATTTAAATGTGTCATTTTACATCATCTCTTATTTTCCTGGAGAACAACTTTAACTGAGGTTTCCTAATATTTCAACATACGTTTATCGGTTAAATGCATTCTTGTCTTTTTAGATTAGGCCATTAGAGAGAGAAGTGATTCATTCTACTTAAAACAAGTTGCAGCTTAATGTGAAGCTAATGCAAAACTATGTGAAGTAAAGGAAAGACCGACCAGAGAAGCTGGAGACTTACACCAAACCTCATAGTAATAACTGCAGCACTGGGATTCTCCGCAGCAGTGTCCGTACTCGCAGAAGTAGCTCTGGTTGTTGGCGCCTTCACACTGGATCAAGCTCTGCAACACAATCAAAGCAAAGCATTTTTGAGAGAATGTTTTTATTTAGACCTAAACATAAACGGATTCATCTTCACACATTATCAGGGGTGATAATAAAACAGCAACACAACACAGACTCCTACAAATGTTCAGAATTTTGCGTATTCATCCATCCATCGTCTATACCTGCTTACCAGGGCAGTGTGCAGGGGGACTTGCTGCCTATCTCCAGCTTTAAAGGTTTTTGGCACAACTTTACCTACTCCCAAGGTGCACGGAGAGGGACAAAGATCTGGTGACGTAAAGACTCCCCCAACATGTTTCAGCTTGAAAGCCATATGGCCTTCCCAGCCCTGATGAAGGACAGAGGCTGAAAACGTGTTGATCTGTTAAAGTTGGTTTCTCAGTATTTCAACTGTTGCTGGAGACTTGATCTTGCCTATCTCCAGCGGTCCTTGGGGAAAAGGCAGGGTACACTCTGGACAGGTCACCAGTCCATAACAGGGCGATACAGAGACAAATGCCTAAAACTAAAGCTGCAATTGAACTGCAATTGTCGCATTTTCAATGTGCACCGTATTGTAATGACAAAGGACGGCTTCAATGTATTTTTTTGGAGGCTGTCAATTTTTTTGGTGCCTTGCATTAAAGCTCAGCTTTCCAGTAATATGTGAAAGTTTGGTTGGAGTTTCACTGCCTTCTTTCACCACACCAGGAATAGATCCTAGCGACAATGAGGTGGGAGTTAAAGGGGACCGATGGTGGGGTCATCATGATGATGAAAAAGAAGAAGCAGAAAAATGTGGGTTAATCCAAAAACAATATTATCACCACGATATTCAACAACAATATAGAAATATCTTATTGTCTTTACATTTTTTGACTCTACTCCACACCCAAACCTGACACAATCAATTTCTCTTCTGCCACTTTCTTCTTTTACTTCAATCGCATTTTAATTTCCTAACACAATCCACTGTTTCCAGTTACAACGCATTTATAAATCTTGACTTTCTGGTGTTTGAACTACCAATCCCTTCTTAACAGACATAGTAACAAGAGTTTAACCTGTCAACCATCACACTTTTTGTTAAAACATTAAAGTAGATACCTGGAATTATTGCTTTTTGCTTGTTCAAGAGTATTGCTTTACATTTTACACAAACTTGTTGATAAAAGACCCTGAACATAAACAAAATCACTTAATCCGAATGGATCCTTGTGCCAGGAGTGATTTAAATCCCTCCACACATTCCTGAAATATTACAAATCCAACACAATGGGAGGGATGTGCGGTCACACTGACCTAGACCTCTGACCTCTGAAATCTAATCTGTTGATCCTCGAGTCTAAAAGAAAGCCTCGGCCAAATCTTAAGAAATTTCTTCAAGGCCTTCAACAGATGTCCCTTTAATAGGAGGAAAACGCTTGAAGAGTCTAACGCATAGATGGACAACCAGACAACATGAACTGCTGCTCCCATGAGACATGAAGGGTAAACACAGCTACATGTTTAAGTGTCATTAAGATACTAGCAGTTGCTCTACTTGAGCAAAAACCCACAGTGTTGATGCAGATTAAACAAGTCAGCCATCATTACCTTCAATATTAAGAGCCATTTTTCCTCCTTAAAGGTAATACCCCTAAACAGCTTTAAAATAGTAGGATACACATATTTGCAACCAGAAGATAAACTCAGACATGTCATAACTAATATATAATCACTGTGCTGCAACACGATTTTTCTGCCTTCACTCATTTGGTTCCTCTCGTTCACATAAATTTGTTGTCAATATAAAGCCATAATAAAGTACTGATGTTTTTTGTGTGCGTTTCTGCTGCATAAGCAGTTAACAGGTGACAGAAAACATGTTGATCATTCCTGGTCGCAATGATTCACGTCAGTCACCTGGTCTGATATACAAGTAAAAAATAAAAGTTCATCACTATACTACAGGAAAAACTGTACGACTAGGCTATTAGTTCAATGGCACTAAATTATATTACAGCTATTATTTCTCTGAATTTCCCCCAATGAGCGACAGTAAAACGATACTTCTATTCTATTCTTATTTCTGAGAAAACAACCAGTGTTGTGAAGGTCTCGTTTTGGCTTTTCGCAGTTTTTGTCTTTTCAGATTCGACTTTTTCCAAACGAGGCGTCTTCCACAGGAAGATTTAAACTGACGCATGCATCAATTTACGTGTCCTGGGGATGTTTTGCCCGCTTTCACATATTGGAAAAACTTGCATTTGTGATATCGTTCTTTAATATTCCAGAGACAATAGACGATTAGCCTCCATTTAAGTCAGTCTTCTGTTTGTTTACCATGCCTACCACTTCTTATAAGCATTTCAGACACTCAGATCTGTCAGCTGTGGCCATCGCAGGCAGTGAAGTCTATCCAACTGGCCAAATATTTCATATAAATACATAAAAATTTAAATATCCCTCCAAGTATTGCTTACATACATTTCACACCCTGATACTTCGATTACGACTGCATTTCTCTACGTTTTGCAGATCTGATTTAATGTAAAAGGTTTTAGGCAAGTAGTCTAATGTCGTTTATGTAACTCAAATGTTTCTTGAAGTTATTTTGGTTTGATCAATGGACAAAATGTGTCCTTTTTAATAAGAGCCAAGAAGACCACATGGGGATCAGAGCCACAATTAATAGACAGAGTATAAGATGAAATCTTCAGAAAATCATGCCACATTAAATTAGATGCAAAATTAGAGGGTTTTTTGTTATTCATCTTTCTAATCAATTCAAATATCATACCTACTAAGGTCAATAAAAGTACATGGGTATGAAATGGTTTGTTTAGGAGCTCGAAAAAGAAGGAGGCTGGGAGAAAATGAGAAAACATTGGTATGAAATTAGCGTGCTAATTGGCAAATGGTTCAGTTGATCCTTAATAATCAAATTATCTTCAACTGTTTACGGCCAAATTTCTGCGTTATCAGCCTTGAGGAAGCAGAAACATGTAATAACCTTTTAGAGGGAACTGGCTCTATTAAGACATGTCAAGAAACTCAGACTGCGAGAGAGAGCAAGACTTTCAGCAGATAACAGGAAGGCTGAACAGAGTCAAGTATAGTTGCTCTGTTTTACCCCTTTGGAATCTTCCATCTGTCTGTCTTGGAACATGCTTGATTGTATATTTTTCTTACAGATAACTTGGAATAGTCTTAAAATCAACGTTAGGTCCAGGTTTTAAAATACAAGAGATCAGAAAATAGCCACATAATTCAGACCGGTCCATCTCATCAGCCAATACGTACATGAGCGTAAGCAGTTTGTAAGCACTTCTTCTGTATGGCTGTTCATGTGCCCCTCAACAGCTGCGCTAAATGAACAAAAAAATAAAACCTTTCTTTCATCAGTAGCTACGTTTACATGGACATAGGTAATCGGAATAAATGGCCGATCGGACTAACAATGTAAACATGTCAGTCAGAATATTCTGATCGGATTCGGCAGGATCGGAAGAAAATGGTAATCCGATTGAGAGGGGTGGTTTATGCCGACTGACAGTCTGATCGGCATGCATGTAAAAGCTTGACCGATCAATTTATTCTGAATGAGGCAAACTGACCTGAATGCGCATCTGTACCACGCGTCAACGTGACGTATTTCCGCCTTG
Organism: Crenichthys baileyi; assembly: GCA_036173005.1. Taxonomy (NCBI): domain Eukaryota; kingdom Metazoa; phylum Chordata; class Actinopteri; order Cyprinodontiformes; family Goodeidae; genus Crenichthys; species Crenichthys baileyi. Next base: position 3,428 of record JAHHUM010000107.1, on the reverse strand, counting down.
AATGGCTAGTCACTCTGGCCACATGCTAACAGAATATTCCAATCGGCAAGTTTACATGACAAATTTTTAGTCAAATCCGCCGTTTCATTCAGATTACTTATGTCCGTATAAACGGCACAATCCGGTTATTTTTGGTTTTTTAATTCGAATTCATTTTAATCCGATCGTTAAATTTTGTGCATGTAAACGTAGCTAATGTTATTATAATTTTCTGTTCCTTGATAAAATATTGAAGTAGTTTTACTGCCCGACTCTCTTCCTAACCCATATCAAGTGAAATTGTTGAATCACAGCTAGCAAAAAAGCCCTAAGTATGTTGAACCAGAATGTAAATAAACAATTCGAACCTAAAACGTTAACAAGTGATCTGTTATGAGGTCACTTTCAGCAGAAATCCTCCACATATTCGTATCCTCTCCAACAGCCTGCTGTCAACACAACGAACTTGCAGCCCGGTCAAAAAACAGTTAGCAACCAAAGGTATACATACAGATAAGTTTTTGTTTCTATAGATTACCATTGTAGGTCCTTGCCTAAGAGGCATGACGATCCAGGATCCAGATAATCCCCCTTTTACCTAATGGCTCATTATCCCACAGAGAAAAAGTCAACAAGCTCTTGAACATACCGAGTCTCTCTCCGCCTACCTTCCACTGCCTTCTTCAACCCTACCCACTGAAACACTTACACACCCCCACGCCCTCACCCCACTCCAATCCAGCCCAAACAGCGAACAAGGATTGCTTTACGGAAATTTCCAGGCAGCAGCTGAGAACAAGCTCCTGGCTGCACCGCTCCATGATAATAAGGTGGTGAGAGGCATCGAGTGTAAGATGGAGAGAGAATAGACAGAAACAGCTGCAGAGGAGGAACACAGGAATGATAGATATTGTACATGACGCATCGGATCAGAACAAACCAAACTGCTGACTTTGAAACTGTAACCACGTTTTAAACCATCAGATGTGTCAACAAGGCCTTGCAACAAACAGGCGCTCTGAGAAAAGATTTAAAGATCACATGATGTTCTGCTCCTTTGTGTTGCAATAACATCTGCTGCTCTCCTGACTCGGTACCCTGAAACATAAGCTTCTCAGGCTGTACTTATTCTGCAGCACAAGTAAAGAGGACAACCTACACAAAACAGCAGATGAACAGTAACTACACAAATTATTTCTTAAAGAAACAAACAAATTCAACAACAACCTGACAGAGGACGTGAGAGATGCATCATCTGTCTGGTTATCAACTACTGTACGACAAGTTTCACCTAACAGATCTTTGGGAACCACCAAGTTGGTCCTAAAGTAAAATTTTTTCAACTTTACATTTTTTAAGGTTGATCCATGAAGACCAAAAAACAACACTTTTTAATGTGAATGTTGTTACAGAGCAAAAAAGACTCAAATTTAGACACTTTCTGTATCAGTAAGGTGTTCAGAAATAAGAGGAAGCAGAGAAAGATCGAAAATTTTAATTTGCAAAAATTGAATATTAAATGCTTGTTGTTTCCATTCAGTTAAGTGCTGCTTGATACTGATGTGCCCAAGTTTTATGCAGAAAACAGATCTTAAACTCAATAAATACATACCGAACTTGACTTATGAGACTTCCATTGAATAAAAATGTAAATTTCCCAAACTAAACTTTTCTCCTTAACATTTGAAGCAACCAAAAAAACAAACAAAAAAACTAGATCTTCCTCAAATCAGTTAACAAACCTTATGTAAGTACTACCTTATCGCACTGACAAAAAAACTCTTCAACATGGAAGTTAAGAAAACTCCAATTAAGCCATTTTTCTGTATCAGCGAGGCGTTTAAAAATAAGGAGGAAGCAGAAATGTAAGAAACTGCTACTAAAATAATCAAAGACCACTCATGTCAGGAAGGATAGAAAAGAAATATTTTGAATGCACTAATTTATGGTTTTTAGATAGAATTCGGAGTTTGTATCGATAGATCAAACCGATCAAAACATCTGATTGGTGCATCTCTAGTTGTCTTCAATGATTTTCATAGATTCCCCCCAAAAATAAGTCAAATAAACATCTCAGACAGATTACAAATCAAAGTGCCAAATGATCCACTTCAATACTGGTGAGAAACACTGGTTCAAACTTCAACCTGGGAGCTTTTTAAGCCTGCATGTTACATGACGACCTCTTTTACAAACATGAGTCAAATCTGAGTTTAAAAAAATCAGAAAAACTTTGAACGTTTTTCAGAAAGCCTGATGAAGTGCTGACCAGTACCATCTAAACAATTGCATGAACAGTATTTTAGGTTGCTCTAAAAGTATCCACACAAAAATAAGAAAAAAAAAACACTTAATTCTACTTTTTCTTTAACACACTGTGAACATAATCTGTACAGATGAGATTCTCCCGCATACCATCCAAACATGCAACAACCAAACAACCCAACCTTTCTCATTCTTAGCAAACAGATTAAAAGGCAGATTTGGTTACCATCCGTGAAACAATCTCTGCAGCAGAATATAATCAACCTAAATGAAAAGCTGCTGAGAACCTAAAAAATCTCTTGGTGACTATCAGATCCTGTGTCTGAACATGTGTCTGCAGCTCTTTGTTAAATCCCTACTGCACCGCCACTTTGGTGCGGTGCAAGACTATAAGGCAGTCAGCCGATGCCAGTGGGGGCCTCATTAAATACTTATTTGTTAAGCTGATCTGCAATACAATACGGAGACCTTATCATCATCAAGGTCATTTAGAAAAAGGTCAGATGATGCAATGGATTTGTAGCTCCTCAAAAAACCCATCTGGAGACGATGCTTTAAAAACAAGTTGTGTGTTGCACTTCCTCTCACATGGTTCTGTCTGTATCTAAAGCTTGATTTTAAAACCAAATATTAATGCAAGTTGTATCCATGTCCTAAAGATCACGCAGTAACTCCATACAGATGGTGCACAGAGTGAAATCAGCGTTTCAGACTTTCTACAGTCTAAACTTCTGATTTTAGAAAGTAGAACCAAATTTCCCCCCTTCCTTCAGAAGCAGGTCTCTTAAAGAGATATTCAAATTCAGCAGGACTCTATCTTCATTAAGCAACAACAACTTATGTTAATGCAGATCCGTGACTATTAATCCATTCGAATAATAATAAACTTCTGCTTCCATTACATTAATTTCCCTCATAACAAAGCACTTTACTGAAACCTAAAGAAAAACCATTTAGTTTCCCCTGCAATCTCAAGTCCTTTGCACAATTTTTTAAGTATAAACACACATTCTACACAAATTTAGGGTATTTGATATCTTTACCCATAACCCAGGTTGCAGTTTTGAGAATTTCTGATGATAATGTAAACTTTCTCAGAACATCTTTCCTTTTCAGTTCTTTTTGGATCCCGTTAACAAAAGCCTGACTTATCAAGTCTTGGTAGAAAGCCAGGTTTGAGTTAC